>CAUYTI010092861.1:0-109710 GCA_963575145.1 Galago senegalensis | reverse complement strand
AATAAATGTGTGAAAGTCATACGTGCATTTAAGTTATGTCACCACCAGATTCATTTTTGGCCTCCAGTTATTAGTTAGTTTGTTCCAGGCCCTGTGGTAAGTACCTTAGAAACATTGCATCTGTTTTTTTTTTGTTTGTTTTTTTTTTTGAGACAGAGCCTCAAGCTGTCCCCCTGGGTAGAGTGCCGTGGCATTACAGCTCACAGCAACCTCCAACTCCTGGGCTCTAGTGAGTCTCCTGCCTCTGCCTCCCAAGTAGCTGGGACCACAGGCACCCACCACAACGCCCGGCTACTTTTTGGTTGCAGCCATCATTGTTGTTTGGCGGGTCCTGGCTGGGGATTCGAACCCGCCACCTTAGGTGTACGTGGCTGGTGCCTTAGCCGGTTGAGCTATAGGCACCGAGCCAGAAACATTGTATCTTTTAATCCTTAAATATGCTGTAGTATTCTTATCTTTTGTAGATTTAAAAACTCTAACCCATTCGGTTTATGCATCAGTCAAGGCCTGCCCATTGGCCATACTATCCAACTGGAGGGACTAAAGCAGTGGCTTAGCGCTACTGCTCCACCGTGGAGTGGGGTCCTTGGTGTCTGCTGGGGCAAATGCTTCTAGCCCAGTTGCTCACTGGCAGGGCAAGGTGACCTCTCAGCTCATAGCTGGGGTTTCCCTAGAGGCACAGGGGCCTGAGACGCAGCCACCCTGTGCATAGGCAAATCAGAAGTGTGAGGGAGGTCAGATTCCATAGGACAACCATAGAGAAATGTGATCTTCCGGTCCACTCTTCATATCGTTTGGAGGCCCAGTAGCTCCATTCAGCTTCTCTGAAGACATTCTGAGAAACCAGGCCATAAGCTGATCACAAAACTCCCATAAAGGAGGAGCATTTAAGCTTTTGCTTCAGATTTATTTTTTAGAAAGTTCATGCTAAAGAGAAAGCTAGACAATCTGCAGAGCAGGCCCAGTGGAATCACAGGCACAGCAGCACCTGCTCAGTCAGGTACCACAAAAGGTCAGAAATCAGGTGACATGAAAAATTCCTGTCAGAACACTGATGTGATGACACATCCTGGCCAGGCACCCTGACTCACGCCTGGACTCCTGGCACCCTGGGACGCTGAGGTGGGAGGATGCCTTGAGGTCAGGACTTTGAGACTGCTGATGAAAAGAAGACATACTCTGTAATCTAATTTGAAGAGGTTTATTCTGAGCCAAATTTGAGTACCTTGCTTGAAGAATTGGCAGGAAAGAGGAATTTTCCTCTCATCCCCACTACTGAGGGTCTTCCTCTGTAATAAGGGATAGAAGCCCTCCTACCCATATTTCAGGGCTTGAGCTGTTCCTGTCATCTCTGCCCTGGCCCAGTACAAATCTCCACAATGGGCATTTCCTTTGCTGTTGACTGGGCAGGAAACGGCCTAGTTAATGTTTCTTGCTAGGCCTTGCACACAGCTTCCTCTGTGGCCATTATTTCCTCACAATGTTCAGAGACCCAGCAGGGGTGTTTGCAAGCTGTATCCCCAATAGGCCAGGCTTCTAGGAAAAGCAGGAAACTTGCTCAGATAAGAAACTTAGCAGCTGGTTTAAAGGTAAACTAGTTGCTTTTTCTTTATTCCACCTTGCTCAGCTTATTATTTTTCCCTTTTTTGTGGGGGTGTTTTTGCTTGCTAGGAATGGGGTCTTCAGTCCCCAACTTTATACTGAAACACATTGGTAATGTCTATATATGTGCCATAATGTCATAATGTATTTATAATTTACACATATGAAGCGGCCTCTCTTTGCCCATGTTTTATGTTAAAACAGATGTTTACCAGGCATATAATAAAATCAAAACCTAAAATGTTTATCAGACTTCACTGATGCCACTTAATTTAATAATTGCCCACTAAGGCATCAGAATAACTCAACTCCCAATACAACTGTGTGGCTTTGGGAAAGTCATTTCAATCCTATGCACCTTGGTTTCTTTTTTTTTTTTTTTTTTTTTTTGAGACAGAGCCTCAAGCTGTCCCCCTGGGTAGAGTGCCATGGCATCACACTCACAGCAACCTCCAACTCCTGGGCTCAAGCGAGTCTCATGCCTCAGCCTCCCAAGTAGCTGGGACTACAGGCGCCCGCCACAACACCTGGCCATTTTTTGGTTGCAGCCATCATTGTTGTTTTGTGGGCCCGGGCTGGGGATTCGAACCCGCCACCTTCGTGTATGTGGCTGGCGCCTTAGCTGCTTGAGCCACAGGCACCGAGCCGCGCCTTGGTTTCTTAATGTACACGTAGGACCCTGGAGTAGATAGCATGAGTGAGTGTCCTAGATCTCCATTTCATAATTTCTGCCTCAATCACACTGGGGACAAACGCAGGTCCTATAAAAGAGATGGCCCCAGGGTTTTTGTACTATCCTCTGCTGCCACCTCGCAGCCAGTAGTGCAGGCGCTGTGAGCCCAGGTTCTGAACCAGCAGATAGTGCTCCTTCCTTTGTCAGGACTGGGGATGCTGAGGTCGCACCTGCTCGCCCTTCCTGTGCCACAGTAAGTTATTGAACATCAAGGAAAAAGTTAGTGCACGACTTCTAACACAGAAAATGGTGCACTAAATTTTGTCATTTTCCCCACTGTTTTATTAACCTTACCTGTTGAGAGAAGAGTGATTAAGCAGTGAGTGTTAGCTTTACTTGCAGTGTTGGAAGAAACAGTGCATGCCAGTGGAACGGCTCCTGCTCTATGATTAACTAATGAAGCAGAGGGGAGTGTGTACGAGAAGAGATGACAGCAGACAGCAGCCTCAACCCCGTCACCAGGAGAATAGTCACATTCACATTCCCAGTGGGATGAGAGGGCAGACTTACCAGGGGAAGTTTCATAAGATATGTGTTATTTTCATTTTCTTTTACCTTTCCTTGACCCCATCTCAGACCTCAAGAGGATCCCTTTCTGCCATGGTTCAAACCCTGCACCATGGAACACAGCTACAGACAGCAGAATACGGCCATGCTGTACAAAGCCTCATCTGATCCTGGTATCTGTGTTAGAGGATGGTGCCCACTGCAGTACTTATTAATAGTACAAAGGGTTTAATAGAATGATCTGCTTATGCTTTTGCAAGGGAGTTAAATAGAATCAATTCCTATTGTCTACACGCTTACATTTCAGACCACACCATATTAATGTGGTCAAAACAGAATTATCCAACCTGAGTGATAACGGAGCCACAGCAAGCCTATTCTAAATAAGTATTGCATTATGTTTTGAGTTCAGCCATTGTGGTATTTGTGGAGTGAGCAAGTAGCCTGTTAGAATGAAGGAGAGATTCGATATCACACACTTATTCGTGATGGGCTATGGGGAGGAAGAGAAAATGAAAAAGATTTTTAAAAGCTGCCTGGGAAGGCATTTGGAAAATCCAGGCAGGGGAAATGCTCTAGACGTAGGGAGGGGGAAGTGATAAAGGTATGTAATTAGAAGAAAATTAAGGTGTCTCCAGAATGAAGGAAAGCAGGAACTGAAGGAAGGGGGTAAAATTGAATTGAGTGTTAAAAAGATTAGGATGGGAGGAGAGAGGAGAGTGGGTGGAAAGATCAGGAGGCCGTGAATAACCAGAACGCCTGGCAGGAGGTGCCCTGGGGAGAGCGGAGTCTTCCCACAAGCTCCCACCATCAATCTGGGTGGTGCTGCTCCTCCTATGTAGACATGGACGCGCTGATTCTCAAATTTCCTCTTCTCTACTTTCTTGGAAGTTACGAGCATTGAAATGACCTGCCCACATTGATTTCGATCTCTTTGACATTTAGTCACAAATTAAAAAAACATGCTTGGCTTTTGTTTTGCAGGTCTTAAAAGACCTGGGGTTTTGGCAGGACATTTAAAATCTGAAAAAGACAAACTAACTAAAAACTTATAAAAGTCAATGACCAGGGTAAGCAATGCATTTCAAAAATCATGGTCAACTGTGCAGGGATACTGTCCTCTCCTGGACGTATATTTATCAATCAAGTCCTATAACTCCTTCCTCCATAATCTATCAAAGTGAGCCCTTTTTGCCACTCACTTCCCTCTCTATTACCTAATACAGAAACTATTTCAATATCGCAAAACTGTAATTGTCACTTCCTGCACCTCTTCACCACTGGCGTGGGAGCTGCATACGTGCCACCAGGGCACCTGTAATTGCTTATTCCTCATCTCAGAAACTCACAAAGCCTGCTAGAAAAAAATGCCAACTTTCATTGCAGTGTCCTAAATGTCCCATAATTTTGTCTTCAGGCTGTTTTTCAACCAGATTTTCACCAGGTTCCTTCACATCTCCACACTTCTCTTAACCACTTAGGGATAATTATGGATAATTATGGTACCTTCTTCAAAGAGTTATAAAGATTAAGAAGTGTTTGGCACACTGTAAGAATTACCTGTATTAACATTAATATTTCAATTATCACTATTTGTAGCATTAATGTAAGACCAGCTTTGAATATATGTATATATTCATATAGATTAAACATATGTATTTTTTCCTAATTCTCAATTATCCATGTATTTCCTGCTAGCATGCTGTCTTATGTGCTAAGGTTCTGGGTTTATATATTTTCACTCTGTTATCCCATGCAATCCACGTCACGTGAATCCTAAGAGAATGCCTACTTCTCACAGACCCCAAAGAGAGTTCTTTGGTTGGGTGGTGTGAATATCTCACTCCATTCTCTGATCTCCTAAACAAATCAAGTGATGTGTGTAAGTGGACCCTGTAATATTAGAGGACTATTTCAATGAAGGGCATGGAAGCTACTTTTCCTGAGCAGTAAGATCTATTTAAAATATGCTTTATTTAAGCCGCCTTGCATAAAGTCTGAATTTGGAATCACAAATCTGATGGGGTTCCTGCACAAAGGTTGTTAACAGAGCTTCTAATCTAAAACAGAACCGCCGTAGATAGGAGAAAATCTCTTTTGTTTTTAGATTATCCAAAAAGATACTTTTTTACTCCCGATTAATATGAGGGTATAAACAATGAGGTTACAGTGTTTGCGTTCGTGAGGTCAGGTTGGTGTTGTAGTTGTGCCCCTCCCCCAGGAGGTGTGCCTAGACCTGCACACTGTGCCCATGAGGTGGGAGCACAGCAAGGCCCTCCCTCCTCCTCTCCTCCCCCTCCCTCCAATTTGAATTAAATTGAATTTTTCTCTTGTGAGGGCACATATGTTCATCCACTGGCTTCATAGTGAGTACATTGGATACTGGTTTTTCCATTCTTGGGATACTTTACTAAAAATAATATTCTCCAATACTATCCAGGTGAATATAAAAGATAAAATGTAAAATCTCTGTCTATTTTCATGGCTGGATACTTTTCTTTTTTTTTTTTTTTTTTTTGAGACAGAGCCTCAAGCTGTCCCCCTGGGTAGAGTGCTGTAGCATCACAGCTCACAGCAACCTCCAACTCCTGGGCTCAAGCGAGTCTCCTGCCTCCACCTCCCAAGTAGCTGGGACCACAGGTGCCTGCCACAACGCCTGGCTATTTTTTTTTTTTTTTGGTTGCAGCCATCATTGTTAGGTAGGCCCAGGCTGGATTCAAACCCGCCACCTTAGGTGTATGTGGCTGGTGCCTTAGCCACTTGAGCCACAGGCAGCGAGCCGCTGAATACTTTTCCATGGAATACATATACCACAGTTTATTAGTCCATTTGTGGGTCGTTGGGCTCTTGGGTTATTTCCACATCTTGGCGATTATAAATTAAGCTGCGATAAACAGTCTAGTGTAAATGTCCTTACGATAAAATGATTTTTTTCCTCTGGGTAGACACTTAGTAATGAGATTGCAGGATCAAATGGGAGGCCTAATTTGAGATCTTTGAGGATTCTCCATACTTTTTTCTAAAGAGGCTGTATTAGTTTGCAGTCCCACCAACAGTGTAAGGGTGTCCCTTTCTCTCCACACCCACGCCAGCAGCTGCAGCTTTGGGACTTTGTGATGTGGGCTATCCTCCCTGGGACCAAAAAGATTTCAAAAACACTATAAAGTTAGTGTTTTAGAATGTCCAAAATACCTTCACTGTAATACAAATTATCCTGTAAAATTTACTTCCTAGTTTTCTTTCTCTTATAGAAATGGAACCAATTAGTATCCTTTGATATAATAATAATTCTACTTTTACAGTTTTAAGCACATCATTTTCTTAGATTAAATAAATACCAGCTTCTCTGGGTTTGCTGTGTAGGTCCTAATAATCTAATTATCTCTGTGCCTTTTCATGAACTTGTCTGCAAATTTCCCACATAAATTTGTGAAGGTCAAAACAGTACTGGTTCCACCACGGATAATTTAGTAAAAATAGTAATGCAGGTACTTCAGTTAGACATTTTATTATCATGTGGAATTGCCTATTTTATTATCTGACCAGTCCTCTTTGACAGTAATTTGAACATGTTTTTTTGTTTTTTGTTCTGTTTTTTTTGAGACAGTCTCACTCTGTCAACCTGGTCGCCCTAGTAGAATTTCATGGTGTCATATCTGACAGCAACCTCAAACTCCTGGGTCAAGCCATCACCTTGCCTTAGCCTCCCAAGTAGCTGGGATTAAGGCACCTGCTGCAATGCCCAGGTATTTTTAGAGATGGGGTCTAGCTCTTGCTCTTGCTCAGGCTGGTCTTAAACTCCTGAGCTCAAGCAATCCACCAACCTTGGCCTCCCAGAGTGGCCCCCAGAGGGATTATAGGTGTGAGCCACCATGCCGTTTCTTCTCTTATTTTCTGAAAAAAGGATTTTTTTTCTTTTTTCTTTTTATTTAGAGACAGTGTCTTACTTTATTGGTAGAGTGCTGTGGCATCACAGCTTACAGCAACCTCCAACTCCGGGGCATAGGCAATTCTCTTGCCTCAGTCTTCCGAGTAGGTGGGACTACAGGCACCTGCCACAACGCCTGGCTATTTTTTTGCAGCAGTTTGGCTGGGGCTAGGTTCAAACCCACCACCCTCGGTATATCAGGCCAGCACCCTATCTACTGAGCCACAGGCACTGCCCCCCCCCAAATTATTTTTGGTGGATACAGATTCTTGCTATGTCGCCCAGGCTGGACTTTAGCCAATGTTTTCTTTCCCTCATGCTGTAACATTTGGTCATGCAGCCATGTGGCTTTTCTCATTTTCTTAGTAGGGTGTACGGTTGTCATTGGCCCCAGGTATTTGCCTTCCCAGGGGCCATCCCTGGACTTCTTCAGCAGGTGAGCAGGTGGATATAAACTGTTCCTACCCCAAACCCCAAGAACTAGTCTGTATTTTTAGGAAACTACTCCCCTAAACTGAGATAGAACTAGCTATAGCATCCCTGCTGCTGTTTCAGTTTGGTGGGATTCATGGAAAGCCGCAGTCCACAGGATACATCAAAGCCAGGCCTCTTTCTGACCCAGTGGCCACAAAAAATGCATGACTCACGGACATTCTGTCGCCCAGATTGCAACGAGCTCTTGTCATTTCAACTTTCTCTTTGTTATTTTCTTTAGGGGATTGATTGTGAAAGCGAAATAAAAATGAGGGTGGGGTTTAGTACTCAAGATGCATAAGCCCTTCAGTATTCTGAGTGGTTTAGGGACACGTATTTAGAAAATAGCAACTTTTTACCATTCTTTCACATAAGCTGGCCCTCTTTGAAACACTTGTAACTTGAGATTTTTCCAGTATGAATTTGAATTGAAAACCACATGAGAGCCAACTTGAGGTTATCAATTCTCAGAAGAGGCCCCTGGCAATTGTCTTCTAATTTTTGTGCCTCCGTACACCATGAAAATCAAAGATTAGATCTTCTAGATTCAGTAAACACCCTTGTGGGAAGAGGCGAAGTTTCAGTGTTTCCCTTAGATTAGCTTCTCTCCATAGGCTCCATCTTTGTCTTAGATGTTTACTTTTTGCCAGGTTTCATTCATGCATTTTAAAATATATTATTTAGCATTTTTAAGGGTATTTAGTAGAAGCTTCAGGTAGAATTTCCAGCCCTCCACTGCCAGATGCAGAAGTCCATTCAGCATATACACAGCTATTCAATGTGCACGACTCAGTGTGTTATCAACAACAACCCCGTGGCTGGGGATGCCATGGAGAAAAGGCAGACAAGTCATGTGCCTGGAAGGTAAATTCTACTGGAATTTGCAACTATAAATAAGAAACGCAGGTATGAAAATATTTAATTTATACTGAGACAAGATGCCTGGAACAGATCACAGATGGTAAAAGGGTCCACTGAACATAGAGTATGAGGTCTGGAATCCAGAGATTTTTTTTTTAGGAAGAGGGTCGTGGGTAGGATTTTGATAGATGTGGGCATTGGAAGATCAAGGCTTGGGATGAGACACAGAGCAGCCCACTAGAATAGAAACTTCATGGCAGGAAAGGGTAGAGAAAGCTCATGTGGACAGTTTGGTCAGAGGGGATGGGTCAGATCATGGAGAACATTGAAGGTCAAGAGTGAAGATGGTATTTGATTGTCACTGGGAAATAAGAGAGGAAAGAGGGGAGCACAGTCTTGGAAATAATACATCTGGTATTAATCTAGAATCTGTTTGGGAGAGTGGAGCAGAACAATCTATAGAAAGGCTTGATAGGATGGAACCTCTGCCAAGGCAGGAATGGAGAAGACAGGGTAGGTTTTAAGATGAATGAATTGGCTCAGCACCTGCAGCACAGTGGTTATAGCGCCAGCCACATACACCAAGGTTGGCGGTTTCAAACCCGACCCGGGCCAGCTAAACAACAATGACAACTGCAATAAAAAACAGTCAGGCTTTGTGGCAGGAGCCTGTAGTCCCAGCTACTTGGGAGGCTGAGGCAAGAGAATCTCTTAAGCCCAAGAGATTGAGGTTGCTATGAGCTGTGACACCACAGCACTCTACCGAGGGAGACATAGTGAAACTCTGCCTCAAAAAAAAAAAAATGAATGAATTAAAATAATGTGCTTAAGAACTTATCATTTTGCCTTGTAAACAATGAGTACTTGATAAACATTTTTCTTTTATCTTCCTTCATAGAAAGGGAATCAAACTGAGACTTGGGGAGGAGGATACGGGAGGTAAGGAGTGGGGTGAACAATGGGACCCTACTGAGTGCTTTTTATTCTGAGTGGCTCTTTCCTACACTCTCCCCACAATTATCCACTTTTTAATATCTCTCTTCCTCCTAAAATGATTGCATTACACAGCTATTATCATGGATTCTTATATGAAGAGTCTCAAGATTTAAATATTATAAAAATAAAGCAAAACCTAAAAGGGACAAGGGAACATATATCGAAAAAGCCTCAGACAGAATGCAGAAATAGAAACAGAAATGTTGTCATCAACAACTGTGATGATCAAGTTCACATGGTAACCTGATTAGGCCAACGGTGCCCAGACAGGTGATTAAACATTATTCTGCATGTTTCTGGAGGAGAGTGTTTTGTGAGCGTTAACATCTAAATCTGTAGACTTTAAAATCTCTATATACACAATGTGTATGTGTATACAGTTGTTGTACACACACATACCCCCAATCTCTATATACATAATGTGTATGTGTATACAGTTTTTGTACACACATCCCCAATCTCTATATACATAATGTATATGTGTGTACAGTTTTTTGTACACACACACACCCTATTGGTTCCATCTCTGGGGAACCCTGACTAATACGAGAATCATCAAAGCATTAATCTTATCTAGGAAATCAGTTCCTTCCCTGAACTGTTCATTTAGGGCAAAGTTTATACTGGTTTCTGAGCACCAAACTCAACTCTGGGATAAATCAGCCTTCTCCAAGCTTTAGTGGGTGATAAAAATCCTCAAGGATTTTCTACTTCATTTCAAATACTTCCAGTTCATGCAAGTAAATCTTCCTTCCAATATTCTGTTAAACCTGGGCCCACAAACACTTAAACTGCATCAACTCGCTACTGTTAAATATTCATATCTGCACTGCCAAGCACTATTGTATTTTCATACCAATTGCATTTTTAGGAAGAAAAGGAGCTTGAATTTGCTGGGATGGATTGCATTCCTGAAACTTCCAAACTTCTGTCAAAGTCTTCTCAGCTTTTTATTTTCTTCAGCACACAGTCTCACTTTTCTTCTCTCGGCTCTGTTTGTATATTACTCAGTGTAAGTCAAGATGATGATAATTAAATTTCACTCGAAGTGCAGAGATGAAATGATTAAATTTGAGCTTAAATCTTTCTGCAATAGGTGCCTCTCTTGCATTTCACAAAGGGAACATTTTTACATGAGTATTAGGAGGCATGTAATTATCTTGTTCAAGATACTCAATCTTCCAAGCAACAATACAATATTGTCTTGGGTAAGAACTGGTAATCGGAAATTCAAAGCAAGTTTGCCTAACAACTATTTCACATTTTCAGGAAGTGATTGCACTTGGGTTATCGGTAGCCTTTTGCCACAGCCAAAAGATAGAGAAATTCCAAGGCAGCCCCTGTTTATGCCCCTCAATGCATAAGTGAAAAGAGAAAAAAATCTGATGCCTCTATGTGGCAGGAAAAAAGACAAGGAAGCAGTGTCATTAGCAGAAGCTGCTCAAATAGCACAGTGATGGGAACTGCAGGACATTTTCTCAAGAACCTACAAGCAATAGAGAAGCCTGACCTTAGAGTCTGCCCAGGTGTGCTGGACCCGCTTCAGCACACAGGTCTCACTTCGAAACAGTGCACAGCATCCTGTCTAGTCTGTTATAGCCGGGCTGGTGCGTTAAGAGAACGTTGATGTTTACCTAGAATTGGGCATGGTGCGTAAAGATACCTGGCTTGTCAAATCCAGCCTTGCCTATCAGCAATCTAATTCAAATTCACTTCCCAAATGCAAGGGCTATTCAATTTCCTATTGCTCCGGCAACTTTAATTCAGCCATTCCCCTTATCCTACGTCCAGCACTGATTAAGGAGTCTCAATGCAGAAGTCAGAGTTGCATTACATGGGAAGGCTGTGCATCAGTGCTAAGTGACAATCATCCCTATTCTCCGTGTGAACTGGGAGCAAGCGCTAATTAAAATTATAAGCTAGAGAGAACAGGCATTGAAAAAAAGAAGCCGTCCCTAACCAGTAATTCCAGGGATAAATCACACTTGATTTGCTAACATACAGTACTGTCCGGGAACCATGATCTACAGATGTCGTGAATATGGTTCTAATCAATCTGCAGAACAATAATCAGGGAGGCATATAATTAGAACAGGCTCGTAATGATGAGCTGCACATAACATTGTCTCACCTTGAAAAACAGTGCACAGCGTCCTGTATCACAAGTAATCGCTGCTCCCAAACAGAGGCAGCCTTTTCATCTGAAATGCACCTGGCCAGGCCCTGGGCTTTCCTGGAAATGCAGTTACAGACATCAGAGGTGTCCTAGTAAAGTTCACGGAGCCTCCTCTTGTCTGGTCTGCTCCTTTTCCTCTGATCTTTGCCACCTCTGCCACATGAAGGCCGAAAGCATTGTGACCGGAGATACCTCTCGGGTCGGCAATTTGTAATCATGGATTAAAAAGGGAGAGGAGGCTCAGCACCTGTGGCTCAAGTGGCTAATGTGCCAGCCATATACACCTAAAGCGGTGGTTCGAATCCAGCCCAGGCCCGCCAAAAAACAACAATGATGGCTGCAACCAAAAAATAGCCAGACGTTGTGGAAGGCACCTGTGGTCCCAGCTATTTGGGAGGCTGAGGCAGGAGATTCGCTTGAGCCCAGGAGTTGGAGGTTGCTGTGAGCTGTGATGCCATAGCACTCTACCCAGGGGGAAAGCTTGAGGCTCTGTCTCAAAAAAAAAAAAAGGGAGAGGAAACCCCGAGAAAATATGATTTGACCCCATTCTTCCGCAAGCTGTTGACCTCATCCTACTGTGACCCTGGTTTCTCCAGCACCAGCAGGGTACAGGGGCATTGGGGAAGGGCAAGAAGCAGAGGAAACAAGGCTTTGAACACAGTGCCACTTGCCCTGTCCGCGTCCTGAACCTCTATGTGGGTAACTGTAGTTATCAAAGGAAAAGAGCCCAAACTCTGTCAAATAATTTTAAAAGGTTTATTCTGAGCCACGTATGAGGACCAGGGCCTGGAGACACACCCCAAAAGCCTTGAGCTAGTGGTCTCAACATGGTTGGGTTACAGTTTGGTTTAACTCATTTTAGAGACGAAAGGCATAAACCAATATACAGGAGGGGGACAACTAAAAAGGCAGGGCATCGTGAAGCTGGAGATTTTAGGTTACAGATGGTTTTAAAGATTCTTTGATTTGAAATTGATTAAAGAAATGAAGCTCTGTCTAAAGGGTTGGAATGTTTTAAGGTAAAAAAGTCTGTTAATAAGAGACAAGTCACCTGGCATAGACCTGGCCTAGTCTGGTCTACGGTTTGCCCAACGAGAACTGTTGGGTAAACTGAGGACACACAGGTGTGGTTTGAGGTTTGTCCTGCATTGCCTTAGACCTGGTACTGAGTTACAAAGGGATTGAGGCATGTTTAACACTTCCCATGGCCAGCAACTCAGCTTAGAGTGTTTCTGGGGTCCCTTCAGCCAAGGGAAGCCGTGAAAGGTCCCCTCAGTCAGGTGCTTTCGGTCACTGCCTTGCTTTTCACACAATTTCTGTCTACCTAGAATACCCCTCTTAGATTTTATTTTAATTCACACCCTCATCCCTTTAAGAGACCAATGCAGCTGATGAGGATACAACATAGAAAGAAGAAGAGCATTTGGTATAGACCGAAAGTGACATCCCAACCCGCATCTCTATAGCCCTCAGCTGTACTCAGCTGACACCCCATTTCCCTCGCTTTCTATCCTTAATTATGCCCAGCGCATTCCTGACTTGGGGTCTTTTTATCTTTCTGCTTGCTGCATCTTATGCTTAGGAGATTCTCTCTCCAGATCCTCAAACAAATACTTCCTCTTTACTAGTGGAAACTCCACCTCACACATCCATGCCTCATAGCCGCCCTTCCCAACAGCTTTGCCAGGCCAGTCTCCACACTGCAGTATCCTTTACGGTTCCCAAAGGCGTGGCCATGGGCCACAGGCTCTGGAGCCAAAGTGCCCAGATTCGCACCTGGTTCCTCTATTTGCTCCGTGTTGGACACGTGGCTGGGTGTGTTCGATGCAGGTTCCCCTGCTCAGGGCTGAACATGGACCCCATTTTATGGATCTAAGCAAGTTCAACAATCAGCCTGATATTGACCCTAAAAAAAGAACCTGTTTGATAAGCGCATCTCACTTAGGCCCCCATCCAGGAACAGAGAACACACCCTAAACAAGACCACATCTTACACAAGCGCAGTTTTAAAATTAACTTCTGCCCCCAGGGCCTCTGGCACCAGATGGTTGGGGCATGTTTAGACATACATCCCCCCCAACACTCCCCACCCCCCTGCTGCCCCCAGGGTAGAAGCGGCTGCATCTCAGTCCTTAGACAGAAGGCCCCTCCTCCCTTAGACAGGAGGGGCTGCCTGCTCGGGAACCCCCTCCACTGCGCTGGAGGCTTTGACTCCCTTCTCTTTTTACCTACCCTTTTGCTTACTCACGGTGGTCTGTGGATTTGTCTTCAAATCTCCAAGACCAAGGACCTGGCAGAGAGATTCAGGTCAACTTCACTCTCCAGGCTTCAGCATCTTCACCTGTCAAGTAAGTATCACAAGAACAGCTATCATGCCTACCACATGCGTTCGTTTTGAGAATCATGAAGCAATACAGGTAAAGTACTTAGGAAAGAACAAGGACCACTTCAAAGTCAGTCGTCTATGGGCTAATTGGTAGCTGAAGTTACCTTCTTGTATGTCTAAATGTGTATTAGGAGACCAGAGGACCTGCTTTGTTCCTTACTATGTCCTCAGAAGCTAGAAAGGTACCTGGTGCACAATAAATATTTAAGTGATGTGTTGAGCAAGTACTTACTAAATTATCATTGACTAGAGATTGAGTGATTTATAGCACACCCTATGCTTTCATTCAGCCTTTAGAGTGAGAGGATTCAGGATCAGTCTTAGCTCTGTCACTCTCTAGCTCTGAGATCTAAAACTAGTTTTTAACCTATGTTTTCATTTTATAATTTTTGAAATGGAAATAATAAGAACTTATTCCAAGGCTGGATAGATAATAGATGATATAGTGGCCTATGGAACATTATACAGCAACCAAAAGGAGTGAGCTCCAACTGCATATGCCTGCGTGAATGAAGCTTACAAGCCTTGTGTTAAGAAGAGAGACCATGCACAAGATATGATATATTGCAATATCAGCCAGATGCAGTAAATAATCCTGGCATTCTAGGAGGCCAAGACGGGTGGATTGCTTGAGATCATGAGTTCAAGACAAACCTGAGCCGGAGTGAGACCTAGTCTCTCTCCTCCTTGGTGCTGCTCTGCAGCCTCCCTTCCCCACCAAAAAAAGTAGCCAGTGTTGTGTTGGGCCCCTGTAGTCCCAGCTACTTGGGAGGCTGAGGCAAGAGAATTGCTTGAACCCAAGAGTATGAGGTTGCTGTGAGCTATGACACTACAGCACTCTACTGAGGGTGACATAGTGAGACCCTATCTCAAAAAATATATATATACAGGTATGTGTGTATATATATGTACATATGTATATACATATATACATTGTTATATGTATATATAGCAATATCCTCTCAGGTAGTTCAAAAATAGGCAAGGTCAAGTGCAGAGTTAGAGGTTAGGGAGTGTTCCTGCTGGGAATGTAATGACTGGGAGGGATACAGGCAGCTGCTGGCGTCCCAGACTCTTTTTCCAATCTGGGTGCTAGGTACATTGGTCCATCCATTTTGTGATAACAATAATTATTCAGTATCCAGTGCATAAGAGAACTCAGAAAAGTAGTAATGCAAATTCCTTTCCTGTCTTCTGCTTGTAAAAGCTCAGTTCCAGAACTCAAGGGGTGATGAAAACTTCTCTTGATGTAGCCCCAAACTGTCCCCAGACTTCTGGTCCACCACACTCCAGCAGCTGCGTTCTGTTGTCCCAACCACACTGAGCTTCCCTCTCTGATCATCTGTTGTCTTATCATATGTGTTTGCTTTTCCATAATTTTCCGTCTATTTAGAAGACTCCTTCCCTACTTCATTTACCTAGCACACTCTTATTTATCCTTCAAAACTCACCTTTGGTGCTATCGCCTCAATCAAGGCTCTCTCAGCACTCCTTTGTGCTCTTGTACTAGGTAAGTCTTTATCTTATTGAGCTGTAATTATCTTTTTAAAATGTCTATTTCTGTGTCAAGCTAGGTCAGTTGCACCATAGCAGTGTCTTCAGGAATTGAGGCTCTCAGTTTCCTCACTCACTAGATTTTTAATCTTCAGCAAGTTACTGTACCTGGCTGAGCCTCAGTTTCCTCACCTACAAAGGATGGCCAAGAACAGTATTTGCATCATGGATTGTTACAAGAATTAGAATTTTTCGAAATGAGATAGTGTTCACGGAGGGTTTAAATACAGACCCTAGCCAATAGTGAGTGATCAGTATACGATGAGGTCTGAAAACTGAGTTTGTGAAATTGTCCTAGAAAAATTGCTACATACCTTATTGCTGGATATCCCTGTGGTCACCTTGGAAGTGACTCCCCTTGGCCCTCTGGTGACCATAGTGATATTCAGCAATGAGGTATGAGGCACTTATTCTAGAATGAGTTTGCAAACTTAGGTGTCGAATCTTACATGTTAGTAAGAATGTTGGTTGCAGGGCAGGGAGGGATATCCTTCATTGCTGTGTCCCTCCTGTCCTTTAACATGTGGAACGCTGAGGACTCAGTCAATATTCATTATAAGAAAGATGAAGCAAATAAAAGCAAGAAATTCGTCTCTGCCTTCATGGGAAAGAAAGAGGAGGAAGGAAGGAAGATGGAAAGTGAGGGACGCACTTCTCTGCGTAACATAAATTTCGTTTTTAATTAGCTGACTTACTATTCCGGAGGAGACTCCGAGGCGTGCTCCCCTTTGCTCTCATTAACCTAGATCTCTGCACAATGCTGAGCCTTCCCTGGAGAGTCCTGGGCGGAAACTTGTCCCTCCTAGGCCTGGGACTGGGCTGCAGGGCATCATGGGAAGTGCTAACTGCTACATCCTGGCCACATGGGTGGGGGAGATAATGAGAACCCAGCTGAAATCCTGATGACTGATTATTTTTCTAAAACTTAGCGTCATGAGATATTTATGCTACTCACAATATCTTCTTAGAGGAAAAAAGCTAGTGTTGCGTGCCTATCCCGTGCCAGGCTGTGCGCTAAGGCACTTTACATACATTACCCCTAATCTGCTCAGAAACCCTTGGCAAGGTAGGCTGATTCCAATTTTACGCAGGAGGAAACAATTTGAGAGAGGTTAAGTAATTTGCCCGAGAGAGAGCAAAGGCTTAAACCTATGTCTATGGGAATCCCAAGTTTCCATAACCGTAAGACCACCACTTCATTAAATTATTTATGTGAGTCCCATCATAGGAAATGAATGCTGAGATTAGGGGAAATATCCGAGAGGGATATCAATATTCAAAGACCTGCTGCTTCCCTTCACTTTTATAACGAAATGTGTGATAAATGCATTAGATACTATAATGATTTTATTGGCTAACTTTAAGGGTATATTTATCTTATTAAATTAATTCCTTATTCAGTGAAAACCTCTTATTCACTGTGGACATGACGTTGGCTGGTTTATCCAGTAAGTTAGTTTACGCATCTCTGAGTGCGAATGGGTTGGTTGGCTGGAGCCCCAAACTGTTTTTCTAGCATCTACCCTACCCGAAATGCAACACCTACCTTTAAATGGGCCCCCAGACCTGTAGATATTTGTGAGGTGATCTGAATGCAGATTCCTTCTAGAATCTTACCACTTTGTATAAAATGTTTCCAGTTGTTTTGTCCACAACTGACTTAGCAGCAAATTTCTAGTGTTTCATGCTTATTCTTTTTGTTTACAGTCATTTAATCAGTGTATACTATTTGATTGAGTTATTTAATTAGGATAGGCAGTACAACTGTAACCAAGTTTGGAGAAAAAATAATAAAATAATAAGGCTGACTCCTGGTAAGCACTGAAGTCAGCTGGTGAGTTGAGGAAGGGAGCAAACCAGAGAGCAGCCTCCTGGCCGGGCTTGGTCAGCACACTGAAGGCTGTTGGTGCAGTTAACAGGGAGATTGGGACTGAGCACCATGGCTAAGGCCTGTCATCTTAGCACTCTGGGAGGCCAGGCTGGTGGATCTCCTGAGCTCAGGAGTTTGAGACCAGCCATGAGCAAAAGAGAGACCATGTCTCTGCTAAAAATAGAAAAAAAGCTAGCAGGGCATTGTCGCTGGTGCCTGTAGTCCCAGCTATTTGGAAGGCTGAGGCAAGAGGATCTCTTGAGCCCAAGAGTTTGAAGTTGCTGTGAGCTATGACATCATAGCACTCTACCCAGGGTGATAGAGCGAGAGACTCTGTCTCAAAAAATAAATAAATAAATAAAAGATTGGTGAGTGGAGGATATTTTGGAAGGCTGGTTAAGTGTGGATCCGTTTGGAGAGCTTTTATGGTATTAAAACTGCTCCTCCGTTAAGAGATACGTCCAAGGTTTGCAATCACCTTTTTTTAGATTTAGTGCAACTAAAACTCCAAGAAGTAAATAATACGTCAGATAACACAAAGCACTTCAGAGGAGGTGCTGGAACTGGAAGCTGGGGTTTCCTTCTAGTGAAGATGAAAAAGGGGCTCGAAAAGTCCCTTCCCTTCCAGGCATCCAGACGCTCCGGCACAACATTGAGGATGTAGCTCACCATGATGTGGGGCCAGCTTTAATCAGCGGCGCCTTCGAGTGTGATTGTAGCTTTTCATTAAGTATTGAGTAAACTGATTAAGTCTGTGGCAATGTCAGAGCACAGTTAGAGTGTTTTGAAAGCGTAGGGCTAAAATGCTGAAGAATTACGGCTGAGTTAGGTGTGTACCAGAGGGTGGAAAAGAATTCGAGAGAAACCATGAAGATGTCCTTCTGCAGGTCACAGGACTGGAGACGAAGTCGCCTCCCTGTGTGTGTCCTATTCTGTACCCCACATGTGCCTTTTGGGTTCTGTCTACAAATCCACAGGCTTCTAAAACCTGGCGTGGCTCCCTCCTTCCCTGGCACCTGACTTGCAGGAAGGATTGACATGCTGCTGGCGACTGTCAAAGCGCCCATCTTTGTGGCCACACCCTGACTACGGAAACAGAAGATGATGAGGAAAGAACATTTAAACAAGAAACAAAAGAACCTTTTCGTTTAAGAACATGGAGGGCAAAAGGAAAATTTGAGGGAAACTGAAAAGTAGAATTGGGAAGACATTTAAATAAAAACAAGCTTATGTCCCAGTGAAGATTAGAGGTTAATACTAAGCAATAACACAAAATATACAAGATTTTTTTAAAAAGCATACGAGGCCAGAACATAAGAAAAAGGAAACTCCCAGATTGTACAGGGAATACACCCGTTAAAAAAAAAAAAGGTAAATCCATAAAACGAAAACATGATATAATACAAGTAGAAGTGATTCAGAACCAAGATGGTCGTTTAAATCAGTAAGAACCATTAAGAGAAAATTAAGAGAAAAACATAAAATGCAAAGACTCACATCTATTACGGATGTTTCCTTTCCTTAGCAGGCCCTAAAAAGTCAGTGCACATGACTTTTTGGTGCTAAATAACGGCTGTGGAGTGCCTGGGGTCTTCAAGTGAGCCCCACTGTCTCCAGGGCCAGAACTGAACACAACTTAGTGTTTGGGCTCAAGCATGAAGCTGAATTTGAATTCCTACCCCACCACTTTGTAGTCGGCTGAGTTGAAGTACTTGGGTAGTTCGTTTCCTTGCTTGACAACACCTGCCTTTGACAATGCTGAGAATTAATCCAATAGAGAATAAAGCTGGGCAGGAGGCCTGCCACAGCAGATGACACTCCCCACGGCCCAACTCCCACGGACCCGCCTCACCGGCCCGTCCTTCCCAGCTTCCCTGTAACTCCAGGGCCCTGCAGAACACGTTTTGGCAAACAAAACAATAGTATTTCAATTCAGACTCTTCACTTTTCAGAAGAAATTGGGTTTCTGGACACACTCACGTTAGTAACTTTTAAAAGCATGTAAGGCACTCTGTAACATTTTGATCATTTTGATTTTTCACATGGCTTTTTGTTATTATGGCTTAGTAAAAAACCAAATCCTTAAATGAATGGATTCTCTCTCTCTCTCTCTCTTTTTTTTTTGCAGGTTCTGGTCCCACTGCTAACTGGATAAACTAGTATTAGTTTTACTGGTCGGGTTAGAACTAGAAATTGATCCCCTGAATCAAATCTTTGTTTTTCCCAGAAGCAACTAACCTCTGATGACCTTCAGTTGAAATTATCTCCAAAGGGGAAAAATCAGCCCCCAATAAACAGTCAACGTTGCCTTTAACTATCACCCAGCTACTGGGCGCACTTCCGCTGCTAAGATTTTACCTTCCCAGAGGTAAGTGGATTCTCTTTTACCAGGGGTTTCTTCTTCTGCAACACTTAGATGTGTTTAATCTGATCTCCTTCCTGTTCTCTCTGCACTCTCAAAAACCAAAGACCTTCCAGGGCTGCTGGCAGAGAAAGAGTCCACGACGTATGAGGAATATTCTTGGAATTTCCAAGTAAAACCAGGAAGGACACATACCAGTTAAGTCCTCCACTCCAACTCCGGAGTCAAAAAGACATCCTCCTGGTGCCGGCTGTGCCACGCACCAGCTGTGAGAACTTGTGCCAACTTTTCCTTCTTTTGCAAAAATGGATAATGAGTTTCCTTCTCAAGTGATTGAGAGGATTAAGTGCAATAAACTGTGGGACAGTACGGAGTCTGGTATATATTTAAACACTATTAAAAGTTGGGTGCCAGCAGTTTTATTCCTGTTGTAATATGTTAACTTAGTTGAAGAGGAGAAAAATCATTTAGTCGGAGCTATCTTTAAAAAATTAGAGCGCCATTCTTGCTTTGTATTAAAGCTCCTTTATTAGTGTTAAAAGAATCAACTGTATGCTAGCACTATGTTTTGGTTTAAAAGCCGTCTATTTATGAAGATTGATATTTCAGCAGAAAAACAAATGAATCTTTCATCTAATCAATATCTCTGATACCTATCATTATTGTTCTTGAGTGATTCTCTATAGCAGCTGTCAGCCTTACTAAGAGAATATCAAACGATCAGTCATTTTTACCTAATAAAATCAAACAGGCCATGTTGCTATGGCTGCCGCAAAGCCTTTTAAAATGCTTAGTTCTGACGTTTGATTTAAAAATGTTTGTGAAAAGCACATTCAGAAAACTATTCATAAATGGATCACTCATCACTGGTCTCTTATGCTTAAGATTAACCGTGCCTGTTAAACATTTCTGAGAGATTCTGGCCTCCCAGCTTCAATAAGCAGGTAATACAGAAAGGGGACCAACTCGTGGGGGCTGTGTTGCTTTTTCACAGCAGATAAAGCTTTTGCTGAGTTCAGTTGCATGGGGTTACTCGTTTTGTTGTTTCTTATTTCATACGGTGAGCTCTAATGTTAAATGCCAGTATCCTTAACAACACTGCGCTATGCATTAATTTGGAAAAATTTCAGCAGTTGGAACAATAGGCTTTAACAATCAGCCTGGCTCCTGAAGACTTTTTTCTGAAAAGCTGCACGCTCAGTAAACAGTAATGCCATCAGGAAAAAGATAAAGACTCCAGAGAAGCCCTATTAAGAGATGAGGAGTGGTCTATTGCCGGTATTTGAAAAACACTTATAGTACATTTAATTAGCCTAATTACATGGTGCACTTACAGCTTATTATTAATACCCTGACAGAGATATTTTATGCTGGCCTTGAAAGCTCGGTGGCCATCGTGCCTTGAAATGACCTTGGACAACTTCCCCGAGTTCCCATTAGTTCCCGTATGTTTTGTAGTAAGGCGCTGGTAATACGTACAGAGTACACACACACGGTTTAAAACGTGACATCCAATAAGGGCAGACTTCACTCCTACTCACCCTTGTGGTGTTATACAAAATTTCCTGGGCCCTTGAAGGCCAAAGACAAGCCATCTCTGTCAAAGCTTTTCATGAAAACTTTGCAAAATGTCTCCATATAAAAAAATAATGTGATACCTTTTGAAACACTCAAATTTTTCTGCTTGGTGCATGTAGCTAACATAATGTGTTTCTACGATCATTTGGAAAAAGAATAAAACTGACATAAACATAAAATTCTCATCCAAACCATTCAGATGATAACGAAGATGTCATGAATTAATCTCCAAACCCACTACTATCCAGTCTTTAGCTTTACTGGTTACCGTCTGCCTAGACCTTCCACTCAGAACTTGACCTTCACTAGCAGAAAGCACGTGGTATGAAATCTTGACCACTTTATTGTGCTGTGAAGCAATCCTCATTTAAACATGATTTCAACATGCTAGTAACTTTTCATATTGATATTTGAGATGGAATGCAATGTCATGGTAAGAGAAATATTTGCAACACAGGACTGTGTGACCTCCAGGTACTAAATTTTATTTGTGAAACAGTGCAGAGAGGAATGCCTTCGAAAGAGTTCAGTATCAAGAAACTATGAAGAGCTATTTTCACATCAGAAATTCAGCTAGTATGCATTCTTTTAAGTTCTTCTACTTAGATTGTTGTAACTGCAATATAAATTTTATGGAGTTGAATTTTTTTACAAACCCTCTATCTCATCAGAGGATACCAAAAGGTCATTTTAAAGCCTGAGGTTCCAGCCTGAATTGATAGAAAAATACATTTTATCCTTTCTCATTAAAATAAATACATATAGTTGTCCAAATGAGGTGGCTCATGCCTTTAATAATTGCACTTTGGAAGGACAAGCCCGGAGGATCATTATAGGCTGGGAGTTTGAGACCAGCCTGAAAACCAGTGAGACAGAGTCTCTCCAAAAAATAGAAGAATCAGCCTGGTGTGGTGGGACATGCCTGTGTTCCCATCTTCTCAGGAACCCAGGAGTTTGAGGCTGCAGTGAGTGTGAGGACATCATTGCACTCTTGCCTGGGCAACAGAGCAAGACTTTGTCTCAAAAATAAACAAACACATCCTGAACATATCCACAAAACAAGTGCACAGGAAGTTTTGTCTTTTAAATTTGGCAACAAACTTGTGCTGGAGGATTCTTTTCTTTTTGGGGAGAGCACAGTGATGATTTTCTGTCCAATAAGGCTATTGCTCTTTTACTGGTTTAAATACTATATGTAGCTACCTTCAAATAAATGTAAGTTGGAGTTGACCACATGCATAAGTGATTTATAGATCTGTAAGGATTCTTTTGCATAAAAGATGTAAAAGGCTCGGTGCCTGTGGCTCAAGTGGCTAAGGCACCAGCCACATACACCTAAGGTGGTGGGTTCAAATCCAGCCCCAGACCCGCCAAACAACAATGACGGCTGCAACCGAAAAAAAAAAAATAGCCAGGCATTGTGGCAGGCACCTGTGGTCCCAGCTACTTGGGAGGCAGAGGCAGGAGACTCGCTTGAGCCCAGGAGTTGGTTTAATTTGGCTAACCAGTATCAAATGCCATCTACAATTAATGAACACAAACACCTTTATTATTTTAGTATATGTGCAGCTAAAGCAAACACATCTTTATTATTACTAGAGTAATAGAGTAACTACCCTGGCAGGAACTAGTAAGAATGTGACTTTCTAAGTCAGGTGTCCTCAAACTATGGCCTGCGGGCCACATACAGCCCACCTTGGACATTTATCTGGCCCACCGGGTGTGTTTGCCACCGCTGCCTGTACTGCTTAGCAGCCGACTCATCCCGGGACCTGCAGTTGGGCCCTCCAACGGTCTGAGGGACGGTGAACTGTCCCCCTGTTTAAAAAGTTTGAGGACCCCTGTACAATTGTAACTACCATAAAGAGATTAAGGCTGTGGGAATGGTATATTTAGGTGGGTAGTCTGGACCTACCCAAAGAAACCTAGGCTAACAAATGAAATAATGTATCAGCATTAAACAGTCAGTAGATTAATAATTTTAAACCTAAAGAATGACCTTGCACAGGATCTAAAGAGAACTTAAGGTAACATATATTTTGATAAAAATATTGGAAAAGCAACCCTTCCTTTGATGGCAAAGATTAGTGATAGTCTCTAAATTATGTGCTGTAGGAGAACAGTAACATTTAGATACTCGTGCATGGCATATCAGAGTTTTGAACCTCAAGAGAAAGAAATAGGAGTGATTGAATCATCAGTGCTGGCCTTAAAAAAAATCATTTACTCAACCAGCCCAACCCTGGGTAGCTTGAATAGTGGAAAGTACGTATCACATGATACTGTACAGTTTTGTACAGTTTCTTTCTATATTGAAAGAAAAAAGTAAAGTAAGATAGAATATGTCAATGTTCAATTCTACGACACTCTCTGCTAGGAAAAAGCTCTATAAATTCCTCAGGTATTTTAGCAAAAGAAATGTGAGCACCCCTATCAAAGGATTGTTAACTCTGAACATGAATATAATTTCTTAGAGAGTCAATCTGCAAGTCGTTAGGTGTTAATGATATCAGTTTATCCTTTTTTACTTTACCATGAAATGTTAAGAAGACTTCATTATTTACTATCTGTCTCACTGTATCCATATTTAGATGTATAGGTAAATACATTTTTTTCCCCGCATTACTCTTTTTAAATTCAATAGGCACGAGTAAGTGTGTCCGCACAAAAGAAAGTCGTTTCTAACATGGTGAAAGCATTGGAGAGACCCAGAAAGCTTTAGAAGAATTTGGTATAAATACTTTAAATGGAGACAGGAAAAACCTAATTGCCGAGATTTAATTATACGATTTTTGAACTTTGAGTAAACCCTTTTCCTAACAAATAGGGTCATTCACGGCCGTCTTCAGGGATAATGAAATAGTAAAAGTCAGTTTTAGAGATTTCTCATAACTGCTGAAAAGTTATATCTTTAAAAAAGCTCAATTTTTTTAATGATGCCACTTTTTTTTTTTAATGATGCCACGTTTGATGATAGAATTTCCAACCCTTTACAAAAATTTTTTTTTTAATTTTTTAGTTCTGGTGCAATGCAACCAACAAAAATATTTAATACTTTCCAAATAGTTCCCTATTAAAACTTATCTGCCAGATTTTATGCATATATGGCGGGTAAATAGAAGAGAAATATATTCTTTTAGCACAAAGAACATATAGCCAATTTAACTGCCTTCTGTCCTGTATCCACGGATTTGCATAGAAAGTTACCTAAGCCCGGGGGGAACAGTGGGAAAGGACCAGTGTGTTAGAGCTAATTACGTACCATACATGAAAGTGCACGTTAACTACTTGAAAAAATTCACATTTATTTACTGTCAAACCGTGTTAAACTTTACACTGGATATTAGTGATGGGCTCAATATTAACAGGTTTACACAAAGGGAGGAAAAGAAAACCAGGATTTGCTGAAACCATTTACATTTCATTAGAACTTTATCATAAAATAAATTAATTACTAAATATAGGCAGGAGGAATATGGAAGAGTAATATTTATGTTTTATTTTATTTTTTAAAAAAAGAAGAGGCACCTTTTGTTCACTAGAAAGTTTGTGAGAAGTGCCCAGTGCCCTCTCGGCCCTCTGTTCAAGAATAAACAGCGGGTGACACACAATCTTCTCTAGATTTCCCCACGTTTGTGCAAGGCATGGCAGAAACTGGCTTCCAAGAGTTTTCCTCTTATAGAACGCGCTCTTTTGGCAATAAGAAATTTAAATGTAAGAATAAAGACTAACTCGTCAAAGCAGAACACTGTATACAGTGGAAAATAAGTGAAAATGGGTAGAACTTACCATGACAGAGTGTAAGAAAAAACATTTCCTAACATATGTGCAACCCAGACCTTTTTCACAATATTGTCTCCAAACTCTTTAAAATTATTTTAATGACAATTATATTTCCATTGGACACAAATGTATTTATTTTACCCTAGCAATAGAACAAAATATAATTTCTTTAGCCATTTTTTTCATGAGAATAGTTCATTGTACAGTTGAGAAAACATAGGAAATAAGGCCTGTGGCTTGATTGCTAGTGGTTAAACATGTTCTCAATCTTTGCCTTAATGTAAAAAGGTTTGCAGCGAGCTGCAAACGGGTGCAGAATCTCTCTCCTGCTTTTCCAAGTCTCATCAGGAACAGTAAGGTACAGTAAATGTCGTCCCACAGGATTTTAAAGCCTACCTCTTGTATATAATACAATGCAGGCCTACAAAAACGGTGCAGCCATATTTACAAATCAGTTCACAGACCGCTGCAGCAAAACGCCGGCAAAGTTTTGTTTTGCTTGTTTCACAATTTCTCTAAACAGCAGCAGAATCTTAAAATACCTGGTTGGCATCTCTTTTCTCTGTAACAAATAATTCATTTTAGTATACTCTGTGTATATACAAAGTTTTTGTACGTTCTATAAAAATTCACAGAACTGCAAGGTTCAGTCACCCTTTTGCACACTGGAGAACCACAGGTGGACAGGACTGTCCCAGGCAGAGTTGCGGGGAGCTGCACGGGCTCATCGAGTCTTTATCTACCTGTTAATACTTGCAAGGCCCTCGCACTTCTTAGCAGTTCTGTTAAAGACTCGTCACCAGCTGCATCTGCCCTTCCCTAACATCTCCTTCCGGGATACAGCCCTCTTTGTTAATGGGGATTATATACCCATCGCTGTTGCCCCTGCTGATCTGGTAGCACATCTGAAGCTGCCGGCCAGCCCCCAGATTTGGCATGCTCTTGTAGTAAATGTCCTCATTCTCACTCCTCCTGGAGGGAGAGAGGTCTTCTTCCAGGTCGGGGCCGCTCTCCTGGTAGGGAGAGTCTCTGAGATTGGGCATGCTTGTATACAGAGAGTCTCTGTTGGGGGACTGGAGGGGGTCCTCGGCCTCCGCCGTCAGCTGGGAGACGTAGCTGTCGGTCCCCTCGGGCTTCACTTTCTTCTGCGGCGGGTACAGAAGGGAGTGAGTCCGTTGAGGAATGAGCGGGGCCTCCAGTTCTTTGTGACGGAGCTCCAGCCCTGGGTTGTCCCCGTGCATGAAGGACGAGGCGTCGGCCACGATGGCGTCGTCCTCGCTGCTGCTGCCGCCGATCACAGCCTTGACCGGCAGCGTGAGCTCCAGGTTGTGAGTCTTGCTGCCGCCCCGCAGGTTGTTGTGCACTAATTCTGAAATGATCATCTTCTCAAAGGCGGTGTCGTTCAGACTTAGTCCACAGTCCACGACCTGCACCCCGTCAGTGTAGTCCCCCTTGCGCAGTGAGTAGCTGTTGTTAAAGTTACCATTTAGCGGTAGAGTATCCATGGCACTTGTATCCCTGGCATTGTTCAGTGAATGTCCTGAAACAGAAAAGGGGGAGTCACCGTTACTGTCTCTGTCCCTTCCGGAGGAAACTCTGTTTCTTTTGTACAAGACTTTTTAATGTCGTTCAGGACAAAGTTGTATTTGAAAGAGAACACTTGCAGAGTGCCAGGCTTTCCCCCATTCCCAACTGTGACACAGTTGCAAACCCCTTAGATCGCAGGAAAAAGTGTTAAAAAATAATCGTGTTTTCCAGGGAGGGAAAAATGGCATACCGAATATGATTTTGATCAATTTGGGGGAGATGGCAGTTGATCGATTGATTTTGGTGGAATCTCTCACGCTTACAAAGCAGCCTTCACTCCATGCCCTTGCATAGTTAATGCAAAGCAATTAGTTTAGTGACATTTACATTTTCAAGTACAGGACTATGGCTTGTAAAAATAAAATTAACAGAATTTGTCCTAAACAACACTAAAATAAAAAGGAATAAGTCACGATACAAAACCGAAAGGCAAATGTACGACATAAACCCACGTAACTGGCAAGCAACTTTTTAAACAACATTCTAACATTTCCTTTTTCTGGAGATGACATAAAAAAAAAGAATGAAAAAAAATGGACAGACACAAAGAATTTGTGTTGAACAGAGACAGCCATCGCTCATACTGACGGGACCAGCGGCCCACAAGCACCATCCAACAACACGGAAGACAGCAGGTGGGATGACTCACTTTGGACAACTCACATCATGTCTGTCTGCTCAGGCTATCTGGCCTAAGAGTAGCTGATATATAAAAGAAAGTAAAATGATTTATTGTAACATGATGAAGAATTTCTAAGCTTCTCAGCAACTTAGTCAGAGCAAGGGTTCAACAAATTCTAGTACCAGCAATATCAGCCTTTTTGTTTTGCATTTAATGTTTCTTATGATTTTGATTTTTTTTTTTTTAAGTACTGATCATCTCTCTAATAGCAATGGCCCCAGGCTTCTAATGGTCAAAGTTTGCCTGCAGCCTGCATCAGTCACAGTGACAGCAACGAATGAACCAGCAGTCTACTGTACAAGGTTGGCCCATAGATACCACGGCTATGGAGGTCAAGTGCAGAAATGTTAGAGGATTTCTTTAGTATGGGTCACAGAAATTAAACCAAGAATAAATATTAACTATGGAATGGGAGAAGGGTGTCAGCCTTGGCTAATATAGTTTTATTTCTAAAGGAATGAAAGACTGGGTAAGTCTGTTGAAGATATGAAAAGAGGCTTAGGAAAAAAAAAAAAAACATGGTAACATGCCGTATGTGAGTCAGTTGCATTTTCTACAGACACATAAACATGTAAACTAAGACATCACAGTGCTTCTCAAGCAAATGAGAGGAAAATAAAAGTCTTAGAGAAAATTAAATGATCGGCACCATGGAAAGTTAGGTTATTCATTCTCAAAATCCTAGAAAAAAAAATCACTTGTCTACAGATAAAGTCTGTAAAGAAAAAAAAAGGATGAAATGATGTTATTGCAATGAGTCTGACCACTGTGAGGCTGCTGCATGCTATGCAAGGCTTGGAGGAGTTTAGGAAAAGATTTAATTCTTGGGAAAAAAAATTAGGAAATTTCCCTTTGTAGTGCTCACCCTTAAAGCTGTAGATATCCTAGAAAACTTAATGTCTTTCATAAAAAGAAAACATTCCTCATATTGTCTAACACAAACTTTATGACAAACACCTGATTAATTGTTGGATAAATTAACGTCAGCAAAAATGAGAGATTATACTTGTAAGTGATATTCACACCGTTTTAAAACTTCTGTTCCAACTTCCACATCTGAACAGTTGGCAGACATTTCAATTTGCCTCGTGATCCATGTGAAACAAAACAAAATTAGAATAATAGTTATTTCTGAGGCTTCCTTTAGCTTGTGTGACACAATTTTCTAGCTTTGTATGTGCCAGAGTCTTTGTTTCTTTAAGATGGACCAAGAGAAGACATGTGGCACGTTAAGTTACAGATGACACACGGATCCTGTGTTAGTGTCTGTTTCCTCTGTAGAGGTTCCCTCTTTTCAAACGTTTTCTTTTCTTTTTGGCGTTGCTTAATAAATATAAAACATGATACTGGATACGATCCAAAAGGTGTTTTCTGTGATATACTACAGATTTAAGGTATTTCTGACTCGTTTGGAAGAGGCACCTTTTTCTGCCCAAGTCTAGGTCATTGACTTGAAGACTTTTCACAGCCTGTAGCAAGATGACTGTGGGAATGCAGAAACGGTAAGTCCATCATTCAGCATTTTGGTTGACAGTACTTGAGGCTTTCTAGAGCAAATTATTTCAGCATTGCATGTATTTCAGTACAGACAGCATTTGCTACAGACCTGATACTGACCAAAGTTAGTACAGACGCGTGTACTGTCTGAATTTGGTTAAGATTTTAGTTGCAAATTGTGAACCGCTTGCCCGCTGAGTCTACGTCATGACTGCTAGTTATGTTTTAATTGTGCCCATTAAAAATCATGCTGAAAAAATTTACATTTGATAGGCAAAGTTAAGTTTTACTCCCATACTTGTCTCTCTGTAGGTTGCTAGAGGAGAGCATAAGGAAAGTAAGAAAACAAGAGAATGAAAAGAGAAGCTGCAGTTACGTTAAGAAAGAATTGTAAGAAAAAATTGGAAACGAAGTTTTGTGTTTAATTTAGTGGCAAACATTAATCGCAAGATTATACGCTAGCAGTAACCATGTGATAACTTTTACCAAAATCTTGAAAACTGTTCATATTATATATATATATTAAAAATATATATAAGCTATTAGAAAACACAGTAACACAGGACGAGTCAGTGACAATCTCTCTCCCTCCCCCAATGAAAAACTACAGGTATACGTTGACTGATATTTACTTTATTCTCAACGTTTTCTTAACAAACTACCATAAAGCTGCACTATAGTATAGTTTGGTTATATGGATAAGGCTGGATGCGGTTTTCTAGACCTAGGCATCCGAATTCCATTTATTAGCTAATTCGCTCCAGAAGCAAATTTTGTCAGCAAGCTTTAGAATTAACTGAACAGTATATTATAGAGATAGGATACCTCTAAATGGTATAAATCTTGAAGATGGGCTCTCAGACCATGGGCTGTCAGTCCTGCAATAATATATTAAGATTTTATGCCACCTGTGTTAAAAACATGGATCATTACCGCAAATACTAGCATGACTGAGTCTGGACTATAATATAGTGCAGTTTTAGAAGCCTGGCACAGATCATACCATCATTTTTTTCTTTAATTTGAGAAAATTAAGGATGCAATCATAAATATATGGCAACTTGAGCATTTTAGAAACAGGGCAAAGATCAGAGCTCGGTTTAGCAGAGAAGAAAGGTAGTTTTATTTGTAAGTAAAGCACACCTGGTGAGTTAAATACAGGAGCTGAAGGGGCATTGCATACAACTGTTTCAGCGAGCAATGTGTTATAGGGGTTGTTAGTGCCGTGGGGTCGAAGAAGAGGGTTTGTTAGTAGGTAATTGCCAGTCATTCCTAAAGCAAAAAAAAAAAAAAAAAGAAAAAAAGAAAAAAAAGAAGAAGAATCATCAGTTCTCTTATTTTCATGTTACAGTCGTAATAAAGTTATCCCCCTTTTTTTTTTTGTATTCATCAAGGGTAACGGACAAACTGGCAACAGAAAGTCTGCTGAAATGTTCTGACTGTATCTGAACGACCAATTTGAAAGAGAGGGGAGAGGGAAGTTAAATTTCAGTAATTCACAGGTGCTTTCCAAGTCCCCCAAGTAAACACCTGGCGGGGGTGACATTTACTAATTCATACAAACTGCACTGTTAAACAAAAATGGCAATTAAATGCATAGAGATCACCATTATGTTTCAAGATGTTACTGCTTAATATTAAAAACTTAACCACGGAGGCCCAGCAGAGGGAATCTCAAACTTTCAGAATTTACAGGTGTGGGATCATCCCTCATGAAAACATCTGTGTTAAAATCAAATCTGATATGAGCAGGAGGAAAAACAACTTTCACAAACAGGTAGAAAGTATGACACACTGCAAAAGGCTCTTAGTAAATGCAAAGCACAACATGCTAAGGAACAAACAACGACAGAAAGGGACTGTGCGTGTGAATTCTGAGACCGTTCCTAACAAGACTCTTCATTCTGTAACCTTATTTGCCAGGTTTCAAAGTCGAAGCGCTGAATAATTCATTGGCTTTTGGACAGTCAGGTAAAATACCAAAGCAGTGTGAAGGAACACCTATTTCATCACTCTTATTAACAAAATACAAACCTTCAAGGCCTGTCTAGCATTTGTTTTGCATGGGTAATGCGATTGGACTGAAAATACTTTAAAATTTTGGCTTTCCAGGCCAAACGTGCTCCTTTTCTCATTTTCAACTAGAATCTCATGAGAACTATTTCATCCATTAAAAATATCTATAATATTCCATTGTGATAAATTCTAACACATTGCAAATCAAATCATCAAGACTAAAAACACCTGGACAAATCACCTTTCAAAGGATCTATATACAATAACACACACATTAATTTTTTCATACTAAATTGAAATTTACTAAGTCAGGAGTATGTGTGTGGGCACGCACACCTATCCTTCTCTTGCTATAGTATTTCATTTCCCAGCACATTTTAAAGTACAAAATGTATCCATTCATATGATAAATTTGAAGTTGCCACCATAGGTGCATCATAAAATGATGTGTGGGTCACTATGAAAGTTCTGAGACAAACTGTGTTACGGTCCGTTATTTAATTCACTTCCAAACACAGTCCCAGCGTCCTTTCTGACTCACTTGTGCAGGTTTCAACCCGCTTTGCTTATTGGTGTTGCTGGGAGAGCGCCATTTGTTTCTGACGGACTTTTACATTTCTTGATTTTTGTATATCCCCAAAGTTTCGTAATGACCCGCACACAGGAAAAAACCAATTACCTTCCAAGCTTTTCTGTATTTTAATTTTGTTTATGAAGATGTACTATGTTTCCAGCACTTATTTTTTACTTTGTGAAAAAACTGTAAAATAAATTTACACACAATTTTCACCGCAAATTTGGCACTGTTTTACACGCATGGTAGCTGTTCTCATTAGATTAACGGTTTATGAAGAAACTTTTATAAATGGCTTGATCAGAAAAGGATCAATCTGTACTCACTGGGAAAACATTTTAATCTGTGGCAAAGCATATTTTCGAGAATTACCTTTTCCAGCCTGACCCTGTTAATGCAGAGTTTAGAATTATATTTCTTGCTACATGTTACTGAATAAAAGGAATTGATGTGTACTTTAATAAATTATAATAAACTCAGATTTTCCTAATAACTGACCTTGATTAAGGGTTGAAGTGCTATTGATGTCACCTGAGATAAAAGAAGATTCAGATTGTTTTCTCACAGTGTCATTCCACATCCTTCTTATACGACTCTATTAATATAAAATAGCAAGACAAATACGTTTTGTTAGTTTCCCCACGCTCCCACGACCATTTACTCTACGCAACCTGCGCAGGAACCTGTGTGGGCCTTTTAATACATGTGTGCTGCTTCTGGTCTAAAACTAAGGAAGACTGGGCCACCCTGTTGCTTTCTAATAACCATCCGAGGGCTAGTTAACCTTTCACTCTAAAAAAAAAAAAGTATGATTTTACTGCCCTTAAAAAAAAAAAAAAAAAGCAGAGATGACTGATTACTCAACAAGTGTTTCCTGAGCGCCTGCAAGGTGGGCGCTGTGCTGGACGCCTCAGGATATACGAGGTGCCTGGAATAGACTTCTTCCAGAACTCTCCACAAGAAAAGGATGTACACATCCAAAAGAAACACCTTGAAGAAATACTTAAGGAGAAATTAAAACCCAAATACTAAAAAAGCAAGTATTTGCTATCTGGATGATCATAAGGAGGAGACAATTAGTGCATCTGAACAGAACGTGTCTCAGTAGGCTTTCTATAAATACGCTCAATTAAAGATGCTGTCAGACTCTTTGTTACCTGTGTGCCAGAGGAATAGCGGGCGCTGGTTCTGGTGGTTGAGGCCTTCACCGAACTGTGGGGGCTCTCGGTCGGGAGGCTGCCACAGCAGTCCGAGTGTCGGAAGCACTTGCCGTACTCCTTTCGAACCTGCATGGGATAATCACGAGACCAGGGACTGACGTGAACATACTGGCTTCCCTCGCACCCCTGCCTCTCATTAAATGCACAGTGACGACACGGGGCAGGATTAAAGTTCCTCTAAGACTCATCCGCGGAGAAAATAAATGCAGCTTTCCAAATCAAGTTCAATCAAGATCACGGACACAGTAATCAGAAAAATATTTCAGTCCACTAGACTGGCTCCTGAGGTCTTTAATACGTGACAGAACGTGTAGGGACCTTTTACGCCCTGTTGTTATTATTAGGCCCCTGTTAGTCATTAATTAATACGACAGCTCTATACTCAAAGCTTTGTCCTGTCTATATACTTAGCAACTTCAGTTTTGTGTAGGGAGCTAAGAAAACAGGACGAAATGTTAGTATTTTCCCCACTTAATGACATTTAACCACTCTGTAATTCAGTCACTTAAGTTGTATATGCTTCACGTCCTCTTAGGTAGGTCGACATACAACCCTCTTTGGCTGGATCGCAGTTTTGCGGGTAACCTCTTTAATAATGACAAGACTGCATTGGCACGAGAATAAAGGGAAAATGTACTTTGATACACTTGCCATTAATTAGGGTGGAATGTTTTCTTCATTTTCTGATGCTGTGTCTCACTTTCGTGTTTCGCGTAGAGAGTCTGAGATGTCTGTTCACCTCATTAGCACACGAGGGAACTATTCATACAATTCCCATTCACATTAATGAGTTACCCACGTAATTTCCCTTTTTCCCCTGAAGCTTGGAGATATGAACAGATAGAAAAGTTGGTAGGTCTAAAAAGAAGTTTCGACTAAACTTCAAAAAGGGGGGTCCAAGCAATGGCTGCATGATAGGGCCCCATGTGGACTGGAGGTAGGTAACTGGGAGGGTAGCGGGAGAGGGTGCTGGACTGTGTGAAACTGCACTGGCACATAAACATGTACTGTGGATTAGAGCCAGCCTCTGAAATTACAAGCCAGACAAGGAGAAGTTGCATAAGAAAATATTTTTTCTAGTGGGTTGTAAAAAATACTCAAAAGACTTCTGCCCATACCCACAAGTGTGTGCTCAGGGACTGCCTGCAAAGACTAGGACTTTGATGCTTATTCCTTGCAAAATTAGAAAATTCAAGTTGCCCAATGACCTTTCAGGTCTAAATGCACTTGCATTTTCGTCTTCTTAGCTTTATTTGATTGCTCCTATCAGATAACCACACGGCCAAACTTTCAAAGCATTTTCTTGGCCTAAATATGTTCATCCAAGTAGTAAGAATCATGATCGTAACCCATCTTATATCACATTCTTAACAATTCACCCTGGCAACATTCAATGGGATGTACCCAAGATTAGCATGTTCAAAAGACGCGCAACACAGTGCTTTTAAAATATAATTGTTAATTTAAAAAGCACAGTCAACTCTCCTGTTCATTTAAAGTACATGCCACTGTATGAGGGCACATGATTGCCTCCCCCCCTTCTCTGTGTCTATGCTTTATGTCAAAGATGTTTGGCACAGAAGTGCAGAAACTATGAATATATGATAATATACAAAGTGCTCATTTATGTAGAAAATACACAAAATTCAAAGTAATTACTGAGGTTATCCTTGTGCAATATTTAGGAAGGTAAAGCTCATCTCTATTAAATAACACATCATACCTCGAAGAAAGGTCTACACGTTTAATGGCTGTTAACTGCTATGAAATGCTGTATAACCAAGACAATGGCAATCAGAATGGTATTTTACCCAAATAATACCCTCCAGTGTTGGTTTTGCCTAATGCCTATATTGCTGTGAATGTACATTATCTGTCCGTGCTGCACATTCCACTGTCATTATCTCGAAATTATAGCTTATTCAAAACTGATGGAAGTAACAGCACCATCATCCTGTCAGGACGGAAAACGTAATAGTTTTCACTTTCACAATTCTATTTCTCTGTTCCATTTAGTGACCAACTAGTAATCACAGAATAAAAAGACTACATTAGATAGATAGGCAGAGGAAGGATGATATCTGGAAATTGTAAACCTAAATGGCAGCTAAGCGAGTGACTTAGGTTTACGTCTCCGTGCTAGAGCATTCAAGTCTTCCACTGGTAAGTGTGGAATCAATTTTTCCCGGCTCTGCTTAACATAAAATCAGGACAAAACAGTAAGATGCAAGGTACTCAATGATGGCTTTTGGATCGTTCAAAATTACTCCAAAGACAACATTAATATTAGGTTTTTAATAAGCGTGTGGCTTTAAAAATTATCCTTATGCTCCATTTCATTCTGGATTTAGAGAGCAAAGAATGAGCTTACTTTCTCTTTCCTTTTACCTTGCAGATCCTTTGCTCAAAGCATTTTACAGACCTTCTTGGCAAAGTAATCTGAATGCAAGTATCTAGTTTAGAGCATGCTCGGACTGAGATCCAAAAGAAGAATGGAGTGAAGTGTGTCCACATTGTATCTGTGAAGCCTAAATTTTCAGCCGGCCATTACAATTAATTTACTATTAAACCTCTGCAGCTATTCAACAATATGCCTGCTGTAACTTACAGTCTTTTATTATTTCTATTACTTTCAAATCAAAGAACATGAGAGCCGAGCCCCCAGGTGCTTCCAATTACTTACTTTCTTTTGGAGAGCACAGTGGAAGATGAAAATGAACACTCCCTGGAAAGCATTAAAGATGGTGAAGAGGTACGCCATCACAACAGTCTCCTCATTAACAAAAAGCAACCCAAATGACCAGGTTAGGCCAAGAAGACACAGAAGAGCGAAAGCGCCAAGCACCCAAGACCTGAAAGAATAAAGTCAGCTTTTTTGAACGGGTTCAATGAGGGGGAAACAAAAAGACACATATTATGCTTAAACATTATCAGTAGTAGCGGTTGACTTTCTCTATGTTCACATTAAAATGCAACAGCATTTTGGCTTTAACCTTTCACTGATTAAGAAAGAACAATAGCATTTTAGTACTGCAGCCTCCAGTGAAAACAGCAACAGCAGGTGTGACCTTTTCTCAGTCCAGAATAAACAAGGCATCAACACTACATGAAAATACATGATTGTCAACTATATCCCCTGACTTGGTGGTTCAAGTGCGTTTCATAAAAGAGATTAAGGAGTCCGTAATGGGCGCACTCCTCTGTTTTTAAGCCGGTTGGTGCACTCATGACACTGAATAATGTGACACACACAGAAACTTCAATGGCAGGTAATCACCAGACACCTGAACTTCAGATTCGGAGAAACTAGTTTGAGGTGAACCTAAGGGTGTATAACTAAAGCATGAAGCAGCCTCACTGAGATGGGACAAAAGATATGAGAACAACTTCAAAACAAAATAATTTTGGAGCGATTTCGTCATGAAATAGCTTAAGGAGAAAAGAACTGTAGAAGAGAGGACGGAATGAGGAGGGGTTCAAGTCAGTGCATTCCAGGTCTAACTAATGGTCTTACTTGATAAATGGCTTATTATCTTCATAGCTAGAAAGCATTATAAGCAGAAAAGAGAAACAAAATTATTAGACAGAATTAAAACAGAAAAGTAATAAGAAAGCATTTATATATTTTTATAAATTCGTCAAAATTAAGTCAAAATGCAGAGGCAAGCAATTAAAAAATAAAGGCACATTATAGTTTAGAAATACTACAGCAAATCAGATATTCCAAAATAACTATAAAACTTAGGGGCAATTCATGGTATTGGACGGATTGGTAAAAAAATATAAATATCATGCCATAAATTTGTTAATGTAGGGTTCTACCTTACCCAGGCAAGTCCGTATTATAGTAGCCGTCACAAACACGGTAATTACTGGTGTGGATGAGAAGACAGAAGGAGGGAAAGGAAGAAAAGAGAGAGATGCTAGAGATTAGCTCTCTCCCCCACCATGCAGCATGCAATGAAGCTGGCACTCACCTAGCTCAGGCATGGCATTTTTTAAATTTACCCTTACTATGGATCTGCCATTTTTACATTTAAAAAAATAGTCTTTTTCACAACCCCATTACAACCAACTTGAATGACACCTCCTCAAATTCTACATCAAAAGGTTTATGCCCTATTTTTTAAAATAACTCTGAACCTGATTCCAAAGCATGGTCACTGAATGACTCAATAGCTATCCGTTTTTTGTTAATCAGATAGCATTTTTCCATTGATAGAATATTGCAGCTTCTATTGAGCACTGAGATAAAGCAAACATTTGTTTCATTAGCATGGAAACCACAGATAATCTTCAAGTTAACAATAGTAATAGAGTAAATTCTCTTAGGAAAGCAGGATTAGGAGTAGAAACTGCTCAGAATCCTTAAAGCAAAAAGTCATTTAACAAAACAAACTTAATATAATCGTATCAGCCATGCAAATAGAAACATTCTTTTTAAACTGCATTTTACATTCAAATGAAATTGCTACAGTGCTCTGGAATTTCCAGGGAGCCACTGAAACCATTCCTTAGCTCTAGATCAACACAGGAATTCTCAAAATTTTGACCCATGACTGTGACATAGTTAAGACTCAACTTCGATCAGCAAAACTTCATTCTGAATAATTTCTACAGTTGATAGAGGGCGGAAAGCCCCATGTTCTCTGTGGAGAGTATCTTTTACTCAGTTTGCCCAGTATTAAAAGTTAAAATACAAAATACTTACTTAATGTTTTCCAACCTGCTAGAATCTGGTTTCAGAGTGTTGGAATGCTTCACCATTTTGCATAAGGTAATCACCAGGAAGATGACATTCAGCTGTTAGAACAAATAAACAGATCACTCTGAACCAAGAGTTAAAAAGTAAGGAAGATTTGCAAATATATCAATGACATGTGTGGGTATCTGGGAGACGTTGATTCCATGCTAGCACATGTATGCAACAACCAAGTTGTCAATATAAAAAATACCTGGCTGTGTGTGAACAATTCTGTAATAGATAGTTTGACATGAAACTGCAACCTCATTAGTTCAGTATCACGTGGTAATGATTAAATAAATTAGAAAACCTAAATTGGTTTCTTGAGCTACATATACTCCCCGGCCTAAAAGCCAAACACTACAGTGAATTCCTCAGAAAGAAGAATTTACATCATGTAAAAATCACTGGGCTTGATCTGGCTATTGATTTCACTGACTGTATGAGGATGGCAACATTTGACCATCTATCTATATTGTGAGGCCCAGATGAAATACTGTATAAAAAACATTCATCATAGAAGGTAAGATATTATATTTATACATATATTTTGCTATTTAAGTGATAAAAGCAACAGTCCTTTTTTTCTATGTCTCTGTATTGCTAGAAAAGTAGGTAAATTCTGACGAAAGGCTGTTTTCGGTCCTTCTGAACGTTCAGATGTGCAAAGAGTGTAGATGCAAACAAAGCTGAGAGGATGGGGCCTACACTCTGCCTCTACAATGCGTGGGTAGGGTGGGAGGATGGGGCCTTCACTCTGCCTACTCTGGGTGGCTGCTTTACAAATTCAGAGGCAAACTCTGTAAATCTTTCTGCCCTTCTTTCTAAACATCCTGATAACATTTATTTCTTCTTTCATTCGAAACATCTGACCTTAATCTTGCGGGTTTTTTTTTCCTCTTCTTTTCTCAGCCTATTTCCTGAAGTGTATAGGACTACAGTTCAGGGTTAATTATTTTTTTAAGCATACCTGCATTAATTATTCCCTCATTCACTCCAAAACAAAATAGTAGAAGTAATAGGACATTCCAGGAAGGAAAGCAGTTATTGATTATCTCCTACAATGTGTGACATTATCAGGGAAGTGCAGAGCGTGAATGTGGAAACATGTGGACACCTAAGGTCTTAGGCTAGGGAAAGAAAATGGGTGGTCAACACTAAACTCTGGAGGTGGGCAAAAATGGACATTTTTCCATGAAAAAAAATCAGTTAAAATTTTCCAATACAATCGAGATCAAATGAAGCTTCTTACATGAAAATACAATGAAAGCTTAAATAGGATAAAGCCGTTTCTTCTAGTTAAGACATCAGAGTAACATAGTTGAACGTGCCACAGCAAATTAAATGAGATTATCAATGCATAAGACTATTCAATGCATTTCCCCTTTTGTCTCCCTCACTTAACTCAAGTTTTTAACATTCTATATGTGTTTGGTGTATCTTTCTAGTTACAAATATGATAAACTCATAATATAGATAATTACAGGGTAAAACAACAGCTATCATCCCACTCAGGAGGTAGCAGGAAGTACCTGTAGACCTATTTTACAAATTACTGACAGGTTCCGTCTCCCCAGAGATCACATAGTGACTATATAATAGCGGTGCCAAGATTCAATATACTGTGATCTGGCTCCACAGCTCAGTCTTTCTAAGAAACATTAACTAGTTTATCTGGGGTAAGAAAATTAGAAGTCTTCTAATAAAAACAAAGATTTACTAGTCCTGTATCTGAAAGGTTCCATTTCTGTAAAAAGTAATCCAATGTAAAAGTCAATCAGAGACAATAAATGAAGATAAATTAGAAAATTAAGGAATGCCTCAAAGAAATCCTAAGTACCGTAACAGGCAGACTCTTCAAATGACTTCTACTTGATGGACTTGCCAGGATTAACTAATTCTCCATTTCCTTTGTAAACAGTATCATCCCACAATCAGCAAATGGCAAAAACGCCCCCACTCCCACTGCCAGGAGAGAAGCTGAGTGACTAACAGCAGTGAGCTGTGTTTTCTCCAAACTGTGTCAGTGATTCTCTCACATAAACTCATCACACCCAAGAACAAATAAGAATACAATTTCATAAAGCTGTTCTTTTGAATATACTTAAAAGTAAATGTGTTCAAAAGACTTAAAAGTGAGTCACTCTCTCCCTTTTTTGGACACAGTCTTACTCTGTTACCCTGGCTAGAGTGCCCTGGCAATTAGCCCAGCTCACAGCAACCTTAAAACTCCTAGATTCAAGTTATCTTCCTGCTTCAGCCTCTCAAGTAGCTGGGATTTCAGGCTCCAGCCACCACATGCCCCACTATTTTTTCTACTTTTAGTAGAGATGGGGGGTCTCACTGGCTCAGGCTGGTCTTCAACTCCTGAGCTCAAGGTATCCGCCTGCCTGGGCCTCCAAGAGTGCTGAATTATAGGCAGGAACCCCCACACTGGCCCAAAGTGAGGCTCTTTAAAGATAACTAAAATTATTGGAAAAATATTCATAGAAGTATAGAATAATTTTTGTACTCGAATTCTATTTTATAAGTATACATTCTCCAATTTGAAAAAACTGAAAATAAAACTTATATCCAATGCACTAATATTCAGACTGTTGAGAAATTTATTGTTAAATCCAATACTAACTTAAATTCTGAAATCTGACCTGATGGCGTGTACATAATGAGGCAGTGGTATATTCAATAGGACAAAATGCCATCATTTCAAGACAAAGTAATTATGAAAAGCATGCACGATAAATTCTGAATCACAATAGAAGATAGCAAAAATGATAAATACAAAGTTTTTCTTTTCTCCAACTCATTAAAAAATTTCACGAATGCTTACTATTTACCAGTTTTATTCCAGAAATGGAAAGATATTTGTACCATTTAGATACTGACAAATGTATGTTCCTGCCAATCTATGTGACAGTGAAATTTTCTGAAATTAAACAGAACATACGCTGAAGCACACATTTTTTAAAAAATATGGAGTTACAGTTCTCTTATTTTCTCCATGTTCAAAAAATGTAAAGCTGAATTTTAGTTTCCGAGAATAACTACTGTTTGCTGTAATCTGTTTTCTAGAGCTGTTACACTCTGACAATTATGATTTTGTAGGGTAAAATATATTTTTTTTAAGGGTAAAATATTTCAACAGATTTCCCTTTCCCCTTCCCAGTCTTGCTTTCTTAAAATACAACTGTGGGAATCAGAACAAGAAATAGAGAGGCAAATAAAAACATCTTTGATAAAATCTATAGTCACTTTAAGACCAAAAAGTTTGGCTGCGTATGAACTACTGGCAGCAAATCTGAGTCCCTTTCTTTGCATTTTTCTCTTGACATAAATGTTACTTTCCAACTTTTGTGTTTCTTTTTTTCTCCTGGTTATAAGAAGTGATCTCTTTCTCCTTCCTATTTTTACTTATTCACAGTTTTCTTGCATCTAGTATGCGTTTCAAAAAGGGAAAGACGTCATAGCCCTCAATCATGGTGTTTCCCTATTTCTCACTGGAAGCCAGGCAGAGAGAAAGGGAGGGAGAGGGACGGGAGGGAGGGAGAGGCAGGGAGAAAGTCTCCACCAACCAAATGCTGCTTCTCTTCCTTGAATTCCAGGGCAGCCACTTTGCCCCCCTTGTTCATTTTTTTCTCTCCCACATAACTATTAAGTTCAAACATACTATTTGAAATATTTTGAAAGCTCTATGCATTGGTGCGAAAGGAAAAAAGCAGAGTTAGAGCGATATACGTGAAGATGCGTCGAAATCTGGTGTGTGTGCATAGTCAGTCATTCACACGGAAGCCACTCGGAAGGGGACGCTCCCAGCTTTGTGTTACGCATGTATGGCAACCCACCAGCTTCAGTGCCCATGCTGATATTAACTTTGGAGCTGAAGCAACTCATTCAGGAATTAATCAGATTTTTAACTCTGCTCCAGGCGTACACATGTGTGCAAGGTGTGTGTACAAGCAGACAGAGAGATCTCCTGACAGCATTCTTTGTGGAGGGGTGAGAGCAAATTCAGAAGAAAAAACAATTCCTGTTCAGCTAAAAATTGTAAAAGCACCAAACGGGGGATTCCTTCTCCGCCACCCCGACAAATGTAACTGCTTTCCCTACCCGCAAATAATCATTTCACAAATTACTATTTATAATAATCTGACAGTATAATTTGCTGATGAAATTCACCTCTGCTTAATAATATGCCACAGCTAAACTTCATCCATATTGATGAACGTAAAAATACAGAGAGGTTTAAAAAAAGAGAAGAAAAAGGTACCACGGATTACAGGAACGTACGGTTTGTTTCATAGCCATCAGCCTGCCCAATTGAATCACATCCGTCTAAGCTTAGCAGCTTAAAATTCATCCCACAGCTTGCAATGCTGACATGGATATGATAAGACAGAAGAACAGAAACATCACTCTGAAGTAACCCAGCTGAACTGCACATGTTCTGACCCTTTCTGTCCTCCCTGGAGCTTTGGCTACCTGGCAAATGCAACTCTAAAACTGTGCTTGTATCTCCAGATCTTTGCTGTTAGCCAAGCAGAAACCTATTTCTCCCTGGGACTAGCAGCCAGGGAGGTGTTCTCTGAAGAAGACTTCTAACTGAGTGTGTGTGAGCTGAACTCTTACTGAACTGAATTAATTATTAACGATGCAGATGGAGCTGTCCAAATGATAAGAACAGCTCCTGACGTGTCATGATCCAAGCTTTCATTAAACCATTTCAGGCATACTAATGGTTTCCCACTGCTCATTACTTAGCAGCACTTTCCTCATAGATATGATAACTCCAGTGCCTGTAGGCAAGATAGTCTATAGAAATGCAGCGGGAGGGAGCTCTATCTTCCTTAGCATAGTATTTTTATCGATTGTTATTTTAAAACATACACCCATATACTACAACAAAGTCAAACAGATTCAATTCAGAGAAGCTGGAAGTGCAAAGCTGTACTTTCTAGTAATATTAGTATTATTACCTTTTGCTGTAAGACTATTCCTTAAAAGGATGGAGTACAATGTCATTTATATTATTCACATTTGCGTCTAAATTGGGTTTTAAATATCTTACATCACCAGACGGATGTATGTAGGTCAATGTGTTTTCAACAAACACACACAGTGTGTGACCATCACTCAGTGTGGGTTAGGTGGTGTTTTGAAAGATCCTGTTCGGTATTCCTACATCATTCTTAGTCCCTCTCTATGCTGCGATGACTGGAGGGCAAAGCCAGGACAGGGGGGAAGAATTCCAAGAAGATGTGTACGGAGATTGCTACCTGCTGGGGTTTTCTGTTTGTTTTTAAGTTGGGAATAGCGGTCCAAAAAGCCTGTCACATCTCCGCCTACAGGATTAGGGACAGGACAAAAATGACAAGAGTAATAAATAATGGTGGGTTCTTACTGTAAATGGACAATGTCATAAAATGTCTCTTCTTGGAAGACTTTAGTATAAGAGAGGCAAATACATGATGTTTTCATAGACCAAATATCCCTCACGTGGTCTTCGCATGTTTCAAAGGGTAAGTGTGTTTGACCAAGGCCTTGACAGCAAAAAGCAGGCTGTATGTTTAAGCAGCAGGCCTCCTGATGTCGGCTGCTGGTCATTAAAGTGTAGCCAAGCTTAGGATGTTAGCACAGGAACACCAAGAGCAGAAAGTGGGCCAAGCACCTGCACTGGGTAATTCTAAGGAGAAATCCTCTTTCCTAGAATACTTGAGAATGTCTTACTGTGTGATTCACTCAGGCATTCCTCTCAAATTTTTATTTTGCTTTGTGTAAGTAATTGTGTAAAACAATTTTAATGGCCGACATGCAGACACGTGAAGTCATTTTAAGTTTCTTTCCGCTACTCAAAATTTCTATTTTCATGAAACGTTCGTTAACCGTAAAAATATCCAAAGGGGCTTGTTTGTGTCACCTTTTGAAAAACAAATTAAGAAAAAATATTTAAAATTGGACTAAAAAGACATAGGTAGTATTAAACTTGTTTATGTCTCCTTTTCAATCGTATAAACCTGGTCAATAATACCCCTTTCCATGCTCGGTGCTTTTACTGAATGAGGTTTTAATACTATTATCCAGATATGTTAGCTACATTCTTTATTTCAACATTTCAAATATGACCAAAGGTAATATAAAAAGTTTAAAAATACCTTTAACGTCACTATTCTTAACTTCTATCAAATTCATTTAAAAAGGGTATTTCTTAAAAACTAATTATTTTTATTTGGTATCTTAAGTCTTAGGAAAGTAATTTCATTTCTAATGAGTTTAAAGTCGACTTCGTATTCATTAATTAATCTAAGCTTAAACAATTTTGTATGCCCCAGCAAGTATTTAGGGGTAGAGGTTGATTTAAAAGTACTAAATTACTAAGTGGAACTTAAAACAGAAAAAATTAAGGTAAGATTCTTTCACCTTTCTGAAATGATTCACTGAATTGTTCTGAGGACAGCCTATGTGTATAAATCTTTGACCACACATAGGTAAATTAGTAACAAAACAAATTATCCTTGTTTGAAAAGCATTGCCAAAAAACCAAGGCAGCAAGGAAGGGAACATATTCTTCTTACCAGAATAATGAAAGTAACAGGTCCAATGAAACTCCATATAAAATAGTTATCGACATGAAGCCAGCAACTAACAGGAAAAGAAAAGAAAATGCATTAGGAGCTTTAATGGGTCCTCAACATCACAAAGAAAAAAAAGAACTTTAAACACCCAGCAAACAAACCTATCTCTACAACTGCCTTTCAAAATTCACTTATCATAGGGAAGAACAATTCTAATAATTCTGAGTTGGCTCAGGCTTAACAAAGGAATAGCGATTTATTTACTTCAACCTGCTCGTTTTATATTTGATAAAAGCCTATAAAATTGCGCTTGCTTGGAGAAACAATAAAGACCACGGCCATCCCTAAATTCTTAAGGCCTCTGACTTTACTAAGAAAGACTTGAAGCTCAATATTCCAAACTGTCTCGTCATTTTAAAATTCTACACGTAAGCGCTAAAATTTGCTCTTCGGATCTTTCTGAGCTAAAATGCTTAGCCCTATGGAACATAAAGGGCCAAAAAAAATAAAAATAAAAGTAAACACCTATTCAGAAGTTACGTTTGTTGCAGAACAGTGTAGCATAAATATAATACCTCCACTAGGAAAAGATAAATACCAGAAAAAAAAAAATCAGCATCAGAGTAAATGATGCATAAACTTATTAAGACAGATTTCACTTAGTGGGTCAGTTTCATATAACGTTGAATCCCTACTGAACTCCTTTCATTTGTCTTTCATCATCTGTACAGTTAAAAAGCTTCCTTTAGTCCAAAGAATCTTCCTATCACTAATTTTATCAAAGGAAAAGAAAAATAAACAGAATTGGAAGGTAAACTCATGCCTCTAGCAAATAAAATTCTTAGTTACAAACAGAGGCATGTCTACCTTCTGCTACTTTCCGTAAATATCTATATTGTTATAAATGAAAGACAGTGACTCATTTTAATCCTTTCAAACTGCCTGATAAAATATTATCAAAGTAAAACACACGGGGCGGAATGTGCCACGGTCACAGTTCAGAATGAGAGTTAGCTGGAGGGCCGGCTGCACAAAGAGGCCTAATGAAGCATTAGCTCACAACTGGGCAGTTAAATGTGTCAGATGCTTTAAGTTCAGAAGAATTTTTACTTAATATCTTTCTAAGGCCAAAAAGTTATTTACTTTTTCAATTTGTTTCAGGTCAATCTTTTGTGTTATAAAGAAAGTCCATAATTTAGAATCTGCCTCGCCCGAGCACAGATCCTCTGAACCCAGAAAATTACAAGAGACTTGATTGTAATTTGCGCACGGCATGCCCATTCTCCTACCGATAAAGCTTTCAGATGCTATTTTAATCTGTCAGGGACCCTCACTGACAGCTAACAGGCTTTAAAAAATTATTCACTTGAAAAACACTCAGGTCGCTTGCAATTACTCACGCTTTCTGGGTTCCGTAGCTCTTGTAGTCAATAGCAGCTGAAACTCCAACCACTGTGGCAGGAAACAAGTAACCAGCAACGTAGTAGTATTTCTTCCTTGAATATTCACTTTCAAAAACTTCAACTAACATTAGATAGAGCTGCACGCCTTCTAGGCACATCCAGGCAAAAGCCGCCAAAAAGAAAAAGTGGAGAAGTCCCGCAAATATGGGGCATGCAATCTGGACAGGAAAGGAACAGAAACACGGAAGAAAGCCTTGGAGACAAACGGCTCGCTCCAAAATGCTAAAACAGTCACCAAGGAAAAGCACTATTGTTTTTAAAATGCATTCCTCAAAGTGTTTTTTTCATAAATGGAAACAAATTAAAAAACCCTGCCAAATGTGAAAAATGGCATGCCAAGTGTGAAGGCGTCATCATTGTAAGGACACTACTATTTTTAGGGAAATTAAATATCAAGTAAGAAAACGTATCATAAATTTCTCTTCTCAGATGACCCATCATCAAATCTGGATATCCTAATCATAGATGATTTGCTTCCCAAGTCTGTAGAAGAGTTGTTACAAATGTATTATTCCTACTTTTTCTGTAATAGAATTTTAAACCTTTGCCATAATGTCAAAAAAAAAAAAAAAAAAAAACCAAACGTGGCTTTCACCACATAGGACTGTTTTCCTGTCGTATCTGGTACATTCATAAATTCATACCAGCACAGGTGACTATGGGGTGAAGCATTAACTGATTAAGTTCTGTTTCTGATGTTGAAACCTCATAATAAATAAACTGTTCTAATTATGAAGAAGGGATTGCTGATCACAGAGTGACTATGTAAGCAAGGTAAGAATTTTTAAAACAGGTCCCTTACATTGCAGTATCCCCAGCACTCTTCTATTCAAATTACATGTCTTAATAAAGACCCAGAAAAACATAACTGTACCTAAATATACAATAATTTGTAACTTAACAAGACATCTTTGTATGTATTACAAATTATCTTTCAACATCTCCGTATCAATTATATCAAGTGACAAGGTCAAACATGGGTATCAGTACCATATGGAATGTCCCACCTATTGAAATAATCTTCAGTGATCCAAGGTCAATAACATTAACAGGCACTTACTGTGTATTTTGTCTTATCGATCCCTATTAGGAAAATAAATTCAGCAATGAAAAGGTTGATACAAAGGTTCTTGTGAATTGTGTTACGGTCGCTCTGCAGACCGCGGAAAAAGCAGAAGGTGAAGATGCAGATGGCCAGGCAAACCAGGGAGATGACTATTCCCACCCAGGTGATGACTGTGAGAAGCAACTCATGGACTCCGTCTTTGTACTGAAAAGAAAAGGAGAGAGGCCGTCAGCATCCCTGCACTGCCGCAACTAGAGGGGGGGGGCGGCTTTCACGGGTACAGTCCACCTTCTTAGCACTCAACTCTCTGGGGAATAATGCTCATGTGTATTCAAATAGGGCTTAATACTAAAAAGAAACTGTGATCCTACAATAAAGTCCAACATTATCTTACTGACTTTCACGATCTGTGAGAGGAGTCTACCTAGAAAACCACGTAAGAGCCCAATCGTTTGAAAATGAGTGGATTAACCACCTAAGAAAAATATTTACATCAGAAAATAACGAATACTTGAATATACTAAAAATAACTGATCTTTGAATGATTTTCTAGCCTAATACGTAATCCAGGTTTTAAGCCTTCATTTTCTTCTTGGGTTTCTATATGTTTACATACTGAGAGAACACCTAAGATCTCAGAGTTTTGACGCTGTATTTTAAAAATATTCTTTTATCTTCTGGCAATCATTTTCTTAATCACAAGAAGAAATGCTAAGACGTATTCATTCCAGAACCATTTTTGACTTTACAAAATCTTCAGCTTTGCCCAGTGTGCAAAGTGGTTACGAAACTTCAAGTGAAAGTTGCAAAAATCGATGTGAACCCTGGTGATGGGAAGGGCATGTGAAAATGTAGCCTGTGTCTCCTCTCCGTGACCTACTGCAGTGCACTCGTGAAACCCCCGCCTGCCTCTGCCAAACACCTGCCCAAACAAGAAACACTCAGGACCCGTTTGTAAACTGATACTGAAGCACATGATTTTGAGAAGCAACAATAACACAGCGCCAAGACTTCCTGAAATACACGGGCAGCCTAGAAACAATTAGAAATCCACATCACTTTGTTTGCTTTTCAGTTACGACAAGCACCCAAAGATGAGACTATTACACAAGCTGTTTTGAATCTCTGAGGTTTTTCTCTGCTACTAATTAGAAGTACAAATACTTACTACAATTTCCCTGCGGGCCATGAGAATAGCAAAATTGGTTAGGTGGCTGCATGCACACGTAGTACGGGTTTTATTAGTGTCAACCAGCTTGCAGCCCTGGGTAGACCAATATCCCATCATAGTTCTCTCTGAGTAGTTCCAGAAGGAGCAGTTTGCGTTGAAATAATTGTCAGGCTGGGAAATAAAATGACAAGATAAAATTAGGATTTTATACTCTGAGATGGCAATAGCAATTGTTTAATATGTGTAAAAGGTAATTTAGATTAAACTTTGCATGTTTCGGACTATAAAGTTTTTCATCAGCAAAATTGTGGACTATGTTCTACAAAGCAGACATCCAGCTTCACGCGGCTTTATAGTCCGAAACACGCTAAAGTGTGCTCTCGACTACCAAAGACTCGTTTGACACAATTAGAATTTCCATCTTAGGATTTTACATATTGACGGTATGTTCATTTAGAATCATTTTTTTCCCCTTTCTGATAAGATTAAAGTCACGAATTTTTCCTGAGGAAATTTTATATGGACTAAAGTATCTTAAAAATCCATTTTCTATTTTGGGCCCATTTTTTGGTTGGTTCTAAATGACACAGAGACAATCCCTGACTCGAGTAGTTAGTACATCAAAGCTCTTAAGAGCGAAATCAACTGAAGCAAATATAAGCACATAAATATATTTTCCGTTGCCAGTTCTAGAGATCCGCTTCATTATCTGTGGGTACTTATTCACTCCACTTATAACAGCAAAAACTCTGCAGATAATCTGCTAGCAGTCTAGTTACTAAATGCCAACTTGCATTCTAAGGCACACAAAGGAATTACATCCTGAAATCCATGTTTCTTAAGCACAAAGCTCCATATCCCTGATGTCAAATATGGTCATTAAAACCAATCTGGAAAAAAATAATCTGCCACACTAAAAAGAAAGACTCCTAAGAGTTAGTATTCTTAGCTATCCCACCGCTAAGGTAAGAGTTAATTTTCATTTGAAAACAAATTAGAGTCATTTACATTTTCCTGTTGATTACTGAATTAGCTTTCATTAAGAATACACTTAAGTTCTAATAATCACTGAACCAAGCTCATTTAATTTTATGTTCACAGACTTAAATAAACTTGTGTCTCTGACCTAGCCCAAGATTTAAATTTCAAATGGAAAGGTCTTGTCTTTCCTCCCTCCCCATCCTCGGCGCGTCAGTTTTGCTGTCCTTCCCCTTTGGTTTATAGCCCTCTCCGACTTCATTAGCATACATTAACTCACATCTATGTGCGGCAGGGTAAAAAGCACAGGATCTGTCAGGTACACTCGGCTGGACTCCTTGTTGATTGAAACCGAAATGACGTGGGAATTCACGGCGATGGTGCTGTTGCGCCCTATGAAGTCTGCTCCCAGTTTGATGGTTGCGTTTTCTGTACTAAGGAACTGTCCCAGACTCCGGTAAATGATGAACACTAACTTTGCCAGCCCTAGGAGGATAAAAATAGTTACTAGGAAATATGCTTATGAAGGAAGAAAGATCCAACAAAATTAGAAGAAAGTGACAAAATCCCTACAGAACTTTTTTGAGACAGAGTCTCACTCTGTCACCCTGGGTAGAGTGCCCTGGTGTGATCACAGCTCACAGCAACCTCAAACTCTTGAGCTCGTGTCATCCTCTTGACTCAGCTTCCCCAGTGGCTGGGACTACAGGTGCCCACCACATTGGCCAGCTAATTTTTCTATTTTTAGTAGAGGTGGGGTCTTGCTCTTGCTCAGGCTAGTCTCAAACTCCTGAGCTTAGCAATCCATCTGGGCCTCCTAGAGTGCAAGGATTACAAGTGTGAGCCATCAAGGCCAGCCTGGAATCTCTATTTAAAGTTTCCTGGTAAAGAGTATGGCATTATTTTATATCTGCTTTAAAATATTAACCCATTTTTGTTATATTAGGAATCAAAGATTCAGCATTTTGGAATTAATAGGTTTAACTGAACAACAACAATAAAAACTCTTCAATTTGTAGAAGACCTCCAACTTACCATTCCTGCTGTTCTGTTTGACAGTATTTGCAGAAAGTTGGATTGAACTGCCTGCTCCTTTGATACCCAGAGGAAATTTAAAATCCTGGACCTGGCCCTCTGTACTGAGTACTGCAACTTCCAGAACTGGATGAGATAAAGGGCAAAGAGGAGGGGAAAAAATGGGCATTCTTTAAATTTAAAACTACAAAGAGGCAAATGATAACTGCATGCAAATACTGTTTTCCTTGTGTTTACTTACAAAGTCTTACTGTTAGATTTCAATAAAATCACAAACAAAAGCTCAATCACTCCAAGAGGTCTAAACTTAGGCTTCTCCAAAATATTTTGTATGACTATTTTAACATTTTCTTCATATTTTTATGCTGCTCATGAACCAAGTGTAAACTTCAGCCTCTAAGTATGAACAGTGAATGAATTTGTACTATGTAACTTTCTGGCTTTTATAGAAATCATGAAGGTCAAGAGAAAATTTCTGGCGTTTACAGAAATCATGAAGGTCAACAGAAGTATTTCAAAATGATTTTTTTTTCTGGCCATTTATGTTCTATTGAATGGTCACTGATGAGTGACCATTACTTGGCACCAGTAAAACTAAAGACGGATGTGTACCGTATTTTGCTGTTTACATGTATAATGAAGAGATTTTCAGCTCAAGTTTTGAAGGAAAAGATAATTTCTTATCTAGATAAATGTTAATTCTTGCATTTATGTTTACGCTTAAAGTTTAACTCTAGAAAGCAATAATGATATCCCTATGCAAAATAATACCCCAAAATACAATTATCAGTTTTGTTGAACTTACACTGAACTTGACACAAAAGCATTTTCAGACGACGAAGGGTGATGTATTTTTCTTTGTACATTTGAGGTGAGAGCTAGCAATCTAGCTGATACTGTCAGAAAAACTATCAGAAATTCCCACGTACCTTGTACCCATTCTTGTATTTGGTACTTATTAGTTACATAAAATTGCTTTTACTATGTCAAAAAAGAAATCCTAAAATTTCTGTATAATAGACAAAACAAGTACCTAACCATAAACAAATGAAAATTTGAATTAAAAAATTAAAATAAGTCTTTTCCCTGAAAGTTTGGCCCAAAAACACTAGCATGCAGTATACACGCAAGGGCATTATACCTGGCAAAATATGGCAAATTCGTATTCTTTCCCTGGGTCTACTTCTGTGAAGGATCCACTTTAATATGAAAAACCATATGGGTCAAGTATGCAATAACAGATCTTTTCTACTTTCTGAAAGTACTGAGACCAGCACAAAATATTTATGTTTACAAAATATTGTCTGTCATCTTGTTAAAACTTCCCATTAATTCTCACTAGTTACCACCAGTCTTTATGTACTTAAGTTGGGCAAAATAAAACTCGTTCCCAAATCTGGCCTGCGACCTGTTTGGGCAAATAAAGTTTTATTGGCACACAGCGATGCTCATCATTTGCACACTGTGGATAGCAGTTTTATCGCTATATCCAGATATCTAGTTAAGTATTTGCAAAAAAGACCCCATGGCCTGCAAAGCCTAATACACAAACTACTGGAACTCTCTAGGAAAAGTGTGCAATTTAATCCAAACTTTAAAACTGCAGTCTTTAAAACTGCAGTCTAATCCAAACTTTAAAAATTCAAACCAAGTAGCCAAAGTGAGAAAGACATAAGGAAAACAAGCAAACGCACAGCACAGAACACTACCTGACCAACAAGGCCAAGGGTGTTTAACTTTCAGAAATATGATTAATAGGAACCACTGTCATTATAAATATTTACTGTCTACTGACAATTCTGATAAAGTCTGCAATGTTTTAGATCATTATTGATTTAAATTTTTAAAAGCAGGGAAAAGGACTATTATTTCTACAAGAGTTAGTTGTTTTATATTAACAGTTAAAATATGTGATTTTATTGAGGAAATCTGAGGAATTACATAAAATATTAATTTCAGATATTTGAATTTTAAAAATAACACATACTCTTAAAAACAATTTAAAAACATAATCCATATTTTTCTCTGCATTTCCTCCTCTCTAATATCTATATCACCGCACAGCTATATACATCTAAGTACCTAAGTTTGTACACACACATTCTCACACAGAGATATGATGCATTCACCCACATCTCCCCCCCAATAAATGGGCTAATACCATTGAACAGTAGCTGTACAATAACCAAATGCGAGCTTTTTAACTCTTCCACAACTTTTGTGAAATGCATACAGATATAGCTATAAATATAAACACACAACATTTGGATTTTTTTTTTTTTTTTTAGAGATAAGAGTCTCACTTTACCGCTCTTGGTAGAGTGCCATAGTGTCACAGCACACAGTTACCTACAACTCCTGGGCTTAGGATATTCTCCCGAGTACCTGGGACTACAGGCCCCGGCCACAACACCTGGCTATTTTTTGTTGCAGTTTGGCCGGGGCTGGGCTTGAACCTGCCACCCTCAGTATATGGGGCTGGCACCCTACCCACTGAGCACAGGCGGCGCCGACATTTGGAAATTTTTTTATGCAAATAAGCCACATGTCAAATTCCTGAAATACATTTGTAGCAAGAGTCATGTAACTCCTGAAATTCTACTACAGTTGAGGTACTTATTTCATTGATAAATGTTTGGAAAGATTATGCAGATGGGTAGGAGGATAACCTGCTTGCCTCATGATGTCAGACTCCATGTGTGGGGCAGGGCTAAAGGGGAAGACGTAGAGTGACAAAACTAACTCATTCTTTCTCATATTGAAAGAAAATATCAATTATTATTAATTACCCTGAAGACAGAAGAGAGGGTCAAAGAAGAAAATATTTTGAGTTTTCATAATATATCCCAAATACAGATATATATTTACCAAGAGTTAATTTCATTCAACAGATATTTAAATATTAGAGTTTAAAATACAATGTTCTTAAGAAAAAATCTTTTATTCTTAAAGTAACAGCATCATTACTATAGATCTTAGTAGATATTTTTTAAGCCGTAAGAGAATGTAATAATCAACTTTATACCAATAAATAAATTTTCATCAATCAGTATATAAACAGAAAAAGTAAAAATTTTCCTAAACATTAAAGCCAACTGAAAGAAATAGAGAAGCCCTAATAGTTTACAACCACTGGACAAAAACCAACTGACGGTTAAGTATATACTGGATTTTCAAAAAGTTTCAACTCATTTTATAAGATTTGTATAATAATGCATAAGACAGCACAAGGGAAGAAACTATAGAATATTTTCACTCATTTAAATAATGTTAGAAAACTTTAATATACGTTTTAATGTCCTGAACAAATTAAGTTTAACTCAAAAAAGCATATAGAAATTAATACTTCAGAAAATATAATTTACCAAATTAAGAAATTAAAGAAGAATTTAATAAATTTCAACACTCATTTACTGTAAAAAAAAAAAAAAAAAAACTTTGTAAAATAGGAGGAGTAAAAGGAAAATACGTTGACCAGAGAAAGGTTTTGTTGCAGAGAAATACTGCCTATTCAAACACTATCCTATCACAGGTTTTGTTAAGTGCTGTATTACACCAGAGGACCTAGCTAATGCGGGAATTCAAGAAAAACAAATAAAAGGTATAAAGATTGCAAAGAAAAAACAAACTGTTATTATTCACAGCAAACATGTGCGCACGGTAATCAGAGGGGCTCTACAGATAAGCCTACCAGAAGGAGTAAGAATTTAGCAAAGCTGCTATCAGCAAATTCAATTGTTTCTATACACCAAGCAACAAAACAATTAGAATACGTAATTTAATACAGGGTGGCACCTGTGGCTCAAGGAGTAGGGCACCAGCCCCATATATTGGAGGTGGCAGGTTCAAACCTGGCCCCAACCAAAAACTGCAAAAAAAAAAAAAAAAAAAGGTGATACTATTTATTAAAAGCAAAAAGTGTAAGTTACCTAGAAATTATTTTTTTTAAAGTACAATGCACTAAAAGGGAAAAATACATAATTTTCTAAAAAGATCTAAGACCAAATGGAGAACTACATAATTATATAATATAATTATAGTTAATGATATAAACTGATCAGTCTGGCACTTTTTTCACAAATCGATCTACAAACTCAGTCTAATTCTAATAAAAATTCCAGTAACATTTTTGTCTGAAACTTGGCACATTGATTTAAAAATTCATATAGAAGAGATGTGCCAAAAAGCAGCCCAGGCAAGCTTGAGAGATTCAACAGAAGTGATACAACTGAAAAAACCCAAAACAGCAAGTAACAGACAATCCTCCACGCAGACGAGAATTACCAGTCATTAAGGAGAGGAATGGCTTATACACTCAAAGCACACCAAGAACTATTTACTCATACGGGAAAAAAATCAAATTAGTTGCCTCCCGTAGATGATAGTATCATAATCAAAAACAAAGTTCAGGTGGATTAAAGATACAAATATTAAAAAGGCAAAGCTTTATTGTTGATAAGGAAAGTGTAAGATCCCTATAAACTCAATGTAGAGAAAATTCTCATAAGCAGAAAGCCAAAAGGAAAGGTGTTTGCTGTGAATAATAAGAGTTTGTTTTTTCTTTGCAATCTTTTCTTTTTCTTTTTTTTTTTTTTGAGACAGTCTAACTCTGTTGGCCTGGAAAGAGTGCTGCGATGTCATAGCTCACAGCAACCGCAATCTCTGGGGGCTCAATTTGTCCTCCTGCCTCAGCCTCCCTAGTAACTGGGACTAAAGACACCTGCCATGATGCCTGGCTAGTTCTTCTATTTTTAGTAGAGAGGGGGCTTTGCTCTTGCTCAGGCTGGTCTCAAACTCCTGAGTTCAAGCAATCCACCCATCTCGGCCTCCCAGAGTGCTGGGATTAGGCTGAGCTACTGAACCTGGCATAGGAAAATATTTCTTAAACAAGATACCAAAATCACCAACCATACTGAATAGACTGAAAAATCTGACCTCATTATTATATAAAACAATAGATACCTTATAAAGAGTTAAAAAGAGAAAGCACAGACAGGATAAATACTTGCACACAATATAATCCTCAAAGCATTAGTGCCCAGAATTCATAGAGAAGGAAAAAAAAAAAAAAAACCACAAATAGGAAAAAGGTGTAGACAACAAATTCACAGGAGAAAAGGCTAACACAGGTAATAAACGCATTAAGAAAGACTCAACAGCATTAAGTAATCGGGGGAACTGCAAATTAAAACAATAATGTGATCAATTCAGACTAATTAGAGTGACACAATTTATGTCAATAACAAAGGGTTAGCAAAGACAGTAATGGTATTACTGGCTAGAATGTAAATCAGTAAAACAAGGTTAGAGACCAACTTGGTGGTATTTAGTGAAGTTCAAGTTGGGCAAACTATCCTTCGAAAGTTCTCTTTCTAGAGATGTGTGTGTACATGTATTTCTACAAAGGTACACACATGAGTCAGAAGACAGAGGAAAACTTGCAGCTTTATTTACATCAACAAAAAAGCCACTAAAATGTTCGTCAGTAAAATAGTAAAATAACTGTGCACTCTTAGCAAGAGAGAAAAACTTTTGTCTAGTTTTTAGAAAAAATTAGAAAATTACATTTATAGTGTGAAATAATGTTAAAAATGTGAAAAGTATTAAAATAGAGAGAGTACTACATTTACAACCCTATAGCATATATTTTTTAAAAAGCTTATTAATGCTAAAAAATAAAATAAGGATAGTAGTTATCTCCTTCTTCATTTGATCAAGGAGGAGCAGCCCAGGGCACTTCCACAGTGTCTAAAGTTTTCTCCCCGCCCCCCAGAATAATATTTGAAGTGAATTGTAAAATAACAAGATGTGGCTCAGATGGGGGACTGCTGCATGGGTGTTTGCACTGTTCTCCATACCCTCTATAGGCCTGAAATAACATGAGGTTTATTCGATAGATTTTCTGATACTGAATATACTCGGTTCATAGCAGAGCCATTGAGAGCCAGCCCCACTCACAGCCAATGGTGTAGACAGAATTGTAGTAGATCTCCCTGTCCAACTACGTTTCAAATTCATTAGCAAGTGAGAGCAAAGGAGCCCAGGAAAAGCCGTGGGCTCTGCCGGGAGGCCTGCAGCATTCCAGGCAGGGAATCTCGTCAGCTGGGGTCTAGTGACTCATTCTCACATATACTGGATTCGATTTTGAGTAGAGCCCATTACTTAAACATTAATTTTCACTTCAACTTGTTAATATGTTGTTTAGGATAGAGGATCCTGCACCCGCATTTAAAAGTGAATTCTGTTTGTAATTTCCCCTTTATAATAATATATTTTTTCCAATTTTCATGGCAGGTGCATCCAGATTAAGCAGAATGATTTTGAAGTATTTCTTCTCTTTCTATTGTCTATAAGATTTGGCATGATTTGTTTTTTTGAAATTATCTTTTATTTTTATTTATAAATACTAGTTGTCCTTTTTTTGAGACTTTGGGGAAAAAAATAATAAGAAGTTCATTGATGACTCTATACTGAACCTCAGAGTCAAAGCATTCTATAATAGGCATACTCTTGCTTGACAATGAGAATGTTACTTTCTTTGCATTACTACTATTATTATTGCTTAATACTTCGTTGCAGCAATGGTCTGATTTCTTTTATGGATGGATTTACCTTCATTCATTCTTGACGAGGTTTTTGTTTCTAGTCCTTATCTTAAAATTGTTATTGTTGTTAAATTTTAAGGCTTTTTGATTTTGTGAAGGCAAAAAGTGGAAACCTGATAAACACACGTATATGTAAAAATAAAAAAATAAATTAAAAAAAAAAAGAAAGAAAGAAAAAGAACAACACGCCGAGCCTAGAAAAACCATGGGCTCTGCTGGGAGGTCTGCAGCACTCCAGGTAGGGGTGCTTCACCAGCTGGGGTCCCGGGACACAAGCGAAGTGGAGCGGAACTCAGGATGAAGCAAACAAATAGAGCCAATGCCCAGACGAGTGGCTGAGCAGCAGGAAGAGGAGGAATAAAGCCTTTGGGTGACTCTGGGTTTTTATTACAATATGTAAGAAGTCTAAAGAAAGGGACTCAATCACTCAGGGTGTTAACACACTAAGAAAATAAATACAAGAGAATTTTATAATGGGTAGACTAGGCTGATTATATGTACATCACCTAAGCAATCTTTTTTTAGATTAATATGAGGGTACAAATAATTAGTTTACAATGTTTGCATTTGTTAGGTAGAGTCCCTCTTGTAGTTGTGTTCCGCACCCGAGAGGTGTGCCACAAACCCTTACGCTGTACCCATCTCAGTAATCTTAAGATCATTAGGGAAGACAAAGATTAGGCACCTTGTGATAGGATGCAATATAAAGTTCTTGCCAAAAAAAAAATTAAACCTAGCTTGATCAGTGTCGCAGCTCTAATCATCAGCATGCCCAAGGAAGTTCAATGACGAACTGGGGACAAAACAGGCCAAATCAAGAACCTGGGAAATTCTATGGGACAAATCAGTCACATGATTTCTGCAACGATATTAATATATGTTTTTAAAAGAAGATGCAGGGAGAAATGATTTTTAATTAAAAAAACCCTTAACTGATATTTCAATCGGATGGATTATATGGACTTGTTTGTATTCGGGTTGAAGCAAACCAGGCATGAAATTCCCAAGAACTTAGTAAATGTGAACACATGTTTGTTATCTATTGAACTTATTTTTATAAAGAGTTTTAAATGTGATAATGGTATTGTGGATTTCTTAAAAAGTATGGGATACAGATTAGGTTTTTTTACAGTAGTAATAATGGTATGTTATGATTTGCTTTAACATATTGGAGTAGTGACAGGAATACGGCACATAGGATTAGCCAGATGCTAATGCTAAGTAAGGAATGGGAATTTTTAATATAAATTGAAAACTTCTGCTCTTCCCAAGACAGGAAAAAAAAGGAAAAGTCACATTCTGGGGGAAAAATATTCAGAATATATATATATATATATATATATGTTTAATGAAGGACATATCAAAAATATATAAAGAATCCTTATAACTCATTAAGGAGACCACAACCCACTTAAAAGTGGGGAAGAGGTAAGAACAGACGCTTTACAAATAGTTATAGGAACAGCCAATAAATACAAGAAATGAAGTTATCAGCCAATGTTACTCAGCAATCACAGGAAGGCAAAATAAATCCACAATGTGGGGCTGCAACAAACCCCTAAAATGGCTGAGAAGGAAAGGGCTGCCAAACCTCAGCCCTGTGGAGGGCCCAGAGCCCCCAGAACCTCCACACAGCAGAGTTGCAGAGTTTAACGTGGTGCCATCCCTGGGAAAACAGAAGCCCAACGTGGAAATAACCCAAATGTCCAAGAAGCACACAGGCGCACAAATTGTGGTATATCCTTAGGATGGAATGATACTCAGCAATAAAAAGAATTAAGCTACGGATGCCCCCACTTATGCTGACAAATCTCAAAACCATTATTCTATATAAAGGAAGCAGGATCAAGAAGAGCACCGGGCCCTGCAGGATCCCATGCCACTGAGGGTCTAGAAAAAGCAAAACTGCAGTGACAGAAAGCAGACCTGGGGCCAGGGACAGGAGGAGACTGGCCAGCAGCGTGGAAGCTTGAAGGAGACCCGCCCCAGGTACACAGATGTTGACCATGCTGATTACAAGGGTGTTCTTTTGTCATTATATATACGCATCAAATATGCTTTGGTTGCATATAAGTTAGACCCCAAAATGGATTAAATCAGACATAACATTATAATAAATACAAGTGTATGGTTGGTTTTTTTTTTTTTTTTTTTTTGCAGTTTTTGGCCAGGGCTGGGTTTGAACCCACCACCTCTGGTACATGGGGCTGGCTGGCGCCCTACTCCTTTGAGCCACAGGTGCCGCCCCAATTGTATGACTTTTATGGGATCATGTACTATAAGGGTAAATCACACTATGAAGTTAAACTAAGGATTCAAGAAGAAATCACTAAGGAGGAAAATCTGTTTCAATAACCTAAGATAGTAGAGTCATGCCCTCAGGAGGGCGAGGACATAAAGAAATCATAGGCTTTTTTAATTCTCTTGTCTGAAAAGAGCAATACAAGCCTTAGGAAAAAGGTGAATGGTTTCCTCATAATACATCATGTATAATTTTTTTTTCCTTAGAGACAGAGTCTCACTTTATTGTCCTCCGTAGAGTACTGTGGTGTCACAGCTCACAGCAACCTCCAACTCCTGGGCTTAGGCAATTCTCCTGCCTCAGCCTCCCCAGTAGTTGAGACTATAGGCACCCACCATGACGCCCAGCTATTTTTTTGGTGCAGTTTGGTTGGGGCTGGGTTTGAACCCGCCACCCTCAGTATATGTGGCCAGCACCTACCAGCTGAGCCACAGGGGCTGCCCCATTTTTTTTCACAAAATTGTTTATATCTTAGAAATCAAAAGAAACAACTCCATTAGAATATGTAATATGACTTTCATATTGATAATTCCTGGGTAATCAGCCTACAGATATAGTCAATTCCAGGTGTCACTTTAGAGATGCCTATAAAACGTATAGTACAGTCTAGAAACTGCCATTCATAATACTTAATTGAAAATGGAAAAAAATGGCTTGGCACCTGTGGCTCAAGTGGCTAAGGCGCCAGCCAAATACACCTAACGGGGTGGGTTAGAATCCAGCCGGGGCCGCCAAACAACAATGATGACTGCAACCAAAAAAAATAGCCAAGCGTGGTGGGCGCCTGTGGTCTCAGTTACTTGGGAAGCAGAGGCAGGAGACTCTCTTGAGCCCAGAAGTTGGAGGTTGCTGTGAGCTGTGATGCTACAGCACTCTACCCAGGGGGACAGCTTGAGGCTCTGTCTCACAAAAAAAAAAAAACTGTAAGAAAATTATTTCTTTAAAATGCCAAAAAATATAGATATTAAAAAGATATACTCTGGACATATAATTTTTCAGAATATGTCTCAAACTGGGATAAAATATCTTGGACATATAATAACAGTACATTCTATAAATATAAGGCTTATTTCTTCGTAATAATCGACTTCTGCAAAATAACTTACGATCTTCGATTTAAATCCAGGAATTAATTTGATTTATGTCCATTTCTTCAATATATCCCTTTTCCTGTATTTCTGACATAAAGTTCCATGACTTAGGTGCAATTAGGTGTTACAATATGGCATCTTTGGGCACTGATTTTACTGGAAGATCTTTGATTGTTTATACATTTATGCTTGGGAAACTTTTTGACTTCACTAAGGGACACTGCTTACTTCATCGGAATTCAACCTCGCTAAATAATTAACAATTCTAAATTGGCCAAGCCTAATAATAAAACTTTATTTATACTAAATATTTCAAAACTGAATTTCTGCCTCTCAATGGTAGCATTTAAATTCTAACTTATGCCTCAAAACTATCTGTAGCTGTTTTGCCAACTACGAGGCTGGGTTTCCTGCCTTTATGGGGGACGTAGTTCCCTGACCATATTTTTACCTGAAGGCAGTTATGTTTAACATAAGCATCTGGCTCAAGTTCTGTGTGCTAGAATATTGGACTGAAAGAATACATTCCATAAAGTAATTTAAATTCATTAGAAACATATTACATGAATCAGAAAAGCATTTGCCACAGGTTCTGAGCAAGCACTTTTATTACTTCAGCAATCTATACTCTGGTATTACAGCACTCCTTTTTCTGTAATGATTTTTCAACTAAAACCCATACAAATATAAGACCAACTTTTATTTAATTAAATTAATTACTATTATTATTATTATTTTAAAGACAGAGTCTCACTCTGTTGCCCAGGCTCAGGGGCCACGGTCAGCTAAGTTCACTGCCACCTCAAACTCCTGGGCTCAAGCATTCCTCTGGCCTCAGTCTCCCAAGCAGCTGGAACTACAGGCACCTGCCACATGCCCTGCTGATGTTTCTATTTTTAGTAGAGATAGGGTGTCTCACTGTCCCTCAGGCTTGTCTAAAACTCCTGATCCCACCTCAGCCTCCCAGAGTGCCAGGATTACAGGTTGTGAGCCACACTGCCCAGACTTAAAACCAACTTTTAAAAGACATAGGGTAGATCCTGGCTTTTGCATGAGCTTCAGTAAGTGTGATCAATACTCTTCTTGCTAAAAGACAAAAATGATACCGCAAACAACAAATTTGGTACAGAGAAAAAAGCTTGATAGATTCAGAAAGGAGACACCGTTCTATTCCCTTTAACGTCTGTCTTCTAAACCAAAATTAAATCTGACAATAGATTCGCTTACCAATATTTTCCGTGGGCATCGAAACCCTTGTTGGTTCTAGGAGATTGTCAGCGAGCACAAAAGCTCCTTCTTCCAATGTATCGAGTAACATCGTTGCCGTGTGTGCTTGTTCAGAAGAATTCATGTGTTTCCAGGATTCCAAAGCTTCAGGTCTCAGAAGGTTGTCCACTGTGTCAACAATTGCCTGCGTCCATTAAAAAACTATCATCAGTCTTGTCTGTTCTAGAACCAAGACGATTTTCAATCACTGACTAGTGACAATAGTAATATTTATCTGTCATGATGATTTACTTTTAAGATGGAAGAAGACTTGGACAACATATATCTGGTCAACCTGACCAGATATGTATATATATATACCTGTTCACCTGACCATCTCAAAATGAAACTAAGTGAAGATGAGCAGATTATTATTTAATTTAAATGTAGAAAGGTGAACTGTTGCTGTTTATCTAATCACCCTTCAACTGCTGAAGAAAAAAGACAACAATCAGTACCAGCTCTAACCTAAGGCATTATTCCTGTACGTGTGTGTCAAAACTAACATCATTCTATTTATAATATCAAGATATGAATCTTCTAAATACAAAACACTAATGTCTCTGGAGTAAACTAACACTTGTGCTTCAAAACTAAACAATGGTTTTTTTTTTTTTTGCAAAATAGTAACCAAAATTGTGCCTTATAGACAAAGTAAAGAGAAAAAAAAAAGTCTTTAAAGTTTACAAATGCATTTTCACTCTTTTAAGTCCTTGTCCAACTAAAAAAAAAAAAAACACTTAAGAGTAGATTTTAATTCATTAAACAATGGTCTGCTTTTAAAGGAATCAAGAAAGCCATCAAAATATTTAAGTCCTGTACTTATTAACTTAATGAAAAGAGAAAAAGAGAATAAAGTCCACATGAATATCCAAGCTGTAAATATTCATATATGTTGGTTTAATTTATTACTGTGTAAAATAACATTAAATAAAGCATAACCTGGTCAGTAAATCAACTGGAGCCAGGCTCTTAGACTCAGACTTGCCTAGCAATGTACTGACCATGGCTCGGATAGGTGAAATTGCTGAATTTATTTATTCTGGTCATAATGTATCATTAGGACCACAGATAAATTGTTTTGATCTATTGGTAATCACTGAGGAAAAGGAACACACATTGTACAAAGAACGACAATAAAAACTCCTAGTTTGAGGTACTATATTGAAATGCACAGGAGGATAAAGTTGTTTGAGTCCTCTGTCAGAGTAAGATTAATTAGCTTAATCCATCTTAATATCCTCGTTCTGCCCGCCTTGTGAGCCACCACGACCTTCCTGACAGGTGGAAGATACTTCCAAGTGGTGTTAAAGGCTTTTTTCTCTCTCTAAGGGGAGATGGAATAGTCAAAAGGCTCACAGTGATGCTGCTGCGGCCATTCACTAGAGTGGAACAGAAATTGGTCTGCTGAGGCCAGACTGATGAGTCACGGAGAAATACAGACTGGGGCCTCTGAGCTACAAATGAGTCCTCTGTCACAAGTGGAGCTCACTTCACTTGCATAGTGTAAGTCGGCCTCTGATTTGTAATTTAAAGCATCTTATTGTTCTTATCTGAACAGAGGAGCTCACCGGAGACAGGGAAAATGACACTGGTCAGAAATTAAGGTCATGCTGGAATTTGCTCTGTATACATATAATTCGCTGATGGCATGCTCTTATTAATGTGGAACGTTCCTTACTCAGCACTATTTGTACCTTTCAAACAGTATCAAGTGGTATCAAAATGATCAGATCAAATTTTAACAGTGGTATCAAAATGGTCATTAGCCCAATCATACTCCTGAAGTAGTCTCTCCCTATCAAAAAAAAGGAAAAGAAAAAGCTATTCTTTTCCCACTGATATATACAGATGTTTGTCCTGGCAACGCACCAATTATTACATTTCCTACATACGCTGACTAACACCTGAACTGAACAGTTGAGCTTGAAAACGTCTTCAGACTTCAGTAGTTATTCTTTGCCCCCGTTAAACAGGCTAGAAGGAGACTTTCAAAAATGGACTGCCTCAAATAGGATTTCTGCTTCCTTTTCATGTAAAGTTTTTAGGTCCAACAATGTTTAACACTAACTAGTGAGATGCTTTTTTTTTTCCTCCAGACTTTTCCAATCAAAATTATAATAGTGAAGTCATGGCTTTTGAGTAACCTTAAGTTACTCAAGTTTTGATTTTACAGGACTATAGTCCCCAGAAGAATAAGTTTAGAGAATAATTATCTGTCCACAAAGAAACTTCTAAAACTTATAAAAAAAAATGCCATTTGGTATGATGATTTTGATCTAGCCCTAGAATCAGCAAGGCGTAATTCCACTGTGAACCTCAGTGTGTTTCCTGTTACTTGGACAGACCAGGGAAAGAAACCAGCTGGAGTGGACAAGGATTCTAAGCCAAAGAGGGGCCTTTTCTGTTCCTATAAGCCTGAAAAAAAGCAACATGTAACAGATACTGATGGCCCTGTCACATTGTTTATATTTCATTTCTAGTAACCCATCCCCGTATCACCCTCAGTCCAGAAATGACACTTAAAAATTTTAGGACAAAGCCTCCCTTATTTAAGAGTACACCACATGGATAAGAAAGCAGCGACTTTCATGCACATACAGTAGGACTACACAGTCTTTGATACGATAAACTGCCAGGACTATATCAGAGCTGTTTCACGCAAGTTGTTTTTATAATCCACAGAGATGGCAACAGGAAACAAGGAGATGATTTAATCACTTTCCAATTAACAGGATGTTTTCGTTAAAAGTCTTATACTTTTGGATGATTGGGAAAACAAAGATGATTAAAATGAATTATTTGCTTATTCTGAGAGGAATATGCCTGTGAAAAGCCAACATTGGTACAGCTGATATGGGGCACATTATATAATTATCAAAGACTGAAACGCGTCGGCTCATGCAGCAGGAAGACAAGCGTGGCAGGTGGCTGGGGGGGAAGCAGGGGACGGCACGGGAGAGATACCTTAAGGTAAGCCCTGCATGTCTTCTCTCGCTTTTGGAGCTTTTAAGTAAAAGAAAAGAAAATCAGAGGTTAGATCTGTATCTGCTGAAAATGAGGAAAGAAGAAATCCTCAAAAACTAAGCTGGCGTTCTGGAGCCCCTAGTTCATCATGTATGTAAGTCCTCTGGGTGTCGGAGTCTGCGCTGACTGCCAGAACTGCCTGCTTACAGTTTGGGGTTGTACGCTGTAATGTGGACTAATGCAAGGTACGCTGACACAAAGAGACAAAAATGCACGCTACGGTCAAAAAAATCCACTGCTTAACTCCGAAGAACCACATTAGGCACAGATTTGGGGGTCCTAAGAACTTAATATAAACACAGTCAGGTGGAAAGCATCTAATTTTTGTCATAGTTGGAAAGGTTAGTAACACTGATAACAATAAATTCCTTCTCCCCAAAGCGGCCAGTGAAAGAGGTATTTCAGGGACTAATAATTTTGTTGCCATCATAAGAGTTTCACATATTGGCATACAAAGGTATATAAACTGCTTAACGGAGTCTCTGCAAGTGTAGATAATGCGTTCTAAAGAGACAGTACGGGAGCGGCGCCTGTGGCTCAAAGGAGTAAGGCGCCGGCCCCATATGCCAGAGGTGGAGGGTTCAAATCCAGCCCCAGCAAAAACTGCAAAAACAAATAAATAAATAAAGAGACAGGACTGGCTACAATCAGGCGGTGAAGTTTGGTACCAACTAGGGGATCTCTCAGTTAATTCACACCTTTTATGCTGTTTGGGGAGGGCCACATTGCTCCTTTCTCTACTGTAATTCTCCCTTATAAAATGAACCGCATTAGAAATTCTGTTTCTAAGTCCACGTCCAGGGGAGCAGACCTTTGGCTGGCCACCGCTAGACGTATCAAGAGCTGCCGTACAAACTGTTAATTGAGAACAAGAGGAGCTCTCCCTACCTTGTTATAACTCCGTCCAGCTGAATCCTTTTCGCTAGGCTTCAGTTCCTGCAGCTGGGCGTCCAGGATGTCCACCAACTGCTCCATCAACCTCACAGAAGAACTCACGTCCCCAGCAAACACAGGCCCTTTGGTATGTTTAGCCAGCTCATTGGCAAGGCTGGCAGCATTCTCTCCGCTTCTAATCTGCAATGACAATTCGCATTCTCTCAGTCTACTTTCCTGTTCTGTTTATGGCTTCTAGTTCTCCCTGAGAACCTTTGTTGTGGCGGAAAGGAAAAAAAAAAATATTTGCCAACATGTCAAAATCTGCAACTGACTGAGACCAGTAACTTTCTCTTCATCTCAGAAGATTAAAGGCTCTTAGATCTTCAACACACAACAGAAATTCTCAGCCAGACGTTGAAAAGAAACAAAAAGGAAAACAAATTCTTTCTTAAAATTTTCAGCCAGCTCTTTCATTTCACTGCAAACATTTTAAATGGTTATTTTAAAATCTTATTTCTTCCAGTGATCCAGAATGGAAATCAGAATGCTGTCAGCAGGAAACTGAGAGTTATTATCCAGGGTTTGTGTTTCAGAATGGTAGGGTGGAAGAGGAGAGGACACATCAGCACTGCCTTCCATCGTGATATGAAAATTACCAATGCCTTGAAAGTCATCTACTCACTCTACCAAAATCACGTCTGATGTAAACATCTGCTTGCATTCTGTGGATTCAGTTGCAAACTTAACGATATTTGGTTTATTAGGCCAATGCACTATTTGTCTTCTGAACATCAAAAGAAACAGAACAAACTAAATATGAATAAAATTAAGCAAGTATGTACTCATTAAGAAGCTTAACGTAGAAAAGCAGCCTACCCCAAAACATCTGTAACTTTCAATAAATAGTTTACAGACAAAACTATGCCCCATTTTTTATTTTTATACTGAACAAAGAGCAATAAAGCTGGTTTTCACATACAAAGCTAAATTATTTATGTTAGAAGTTAAAGCCCTACATCACCATGTGTATCACATTAAAAGGTTCCAACCAACCTTCTGAGCCAGCTGATTTACCCAGTGTGAGGTACAGTTGCTAAGATCGGGGCCCTTAGGGTTCCATGTTCCAGTGGAAACCATGCAGAGATACGAGGCAGTTCCTACAACAGATGTGGAAAACAACAGTGAAATTGAAACCATTTTTCTGCGTGCACTCGGGAAATCAGCTATCACGATCCTACTCTGCGTGTTAAATTTTGAATAAACGCTAATGGAAGTAGTTGACAGTAACGGACGTAAAGAAGGGTTTGATACAGATTATCAACAGTAAATAGAGAGTCGGCACAGCAATACCGTACATTTACTGCAGACAAGCAAAAGCCCCTGGTTTTCTTGGGACTTATCCAGGGAAGCTTGTCACGACAAAGGCAGCTGTAAGGGAGCCTCACTAGAGTCCTGGGGCAAAAATCTCAGGCTTGACCTAAGTCTTCAAGAGGGAGAGGTAATTTCATGCCTGATCTTAAGTTACTTTTACAGGTTACAAGGCTTTTAGTCGCATACAGGTGCGAGTACTGCCAACGTAACAAAAATGATGTTCGCGGTTATCAATCTATGTGTGGTACTTGACAGAAAATACCTCTTGTTCCCTTGGGACACGGTCGTTCAACCATCATTCCCCTTTGTGTCTGAGGCCACCTTATCCCCTTCGAGTCTAAGGCTTCGCAGAATCTCTCTGGCAGGGGAAAAATATTTGTTACAGGTGGAATTTTGGTTGTAGAAACTGCTGGAGGTGGCTTCGCCCCTTTGCTTCCTTCCTGGGATCCAGCGACAGTGGTGCTCATGGGGCCTTTCTGTGCAGCAGTGCTCGTGGTTGATACTGTGGTTTTGAACAGCTCAGCAGAAGAAGTTATTGTCACAGCTGTGGTAGGCACTATGGAAAAAAGATGAGTGTGTTAACCTCCAACACACACTTGCTCTCACACGCAGGCATACACACAGGCATGCACGTGGGAACGTTGAGTGCACACACACACACCAACAGAATGCGAATCACTGGCACCGTTGGGGGAGAGGAGAGCACAGCACGTATTCTAACTTATTCATATCGTTGGCTAAAGGATGGTCGTTTAGGCTTTTGCTGTATGACTCTGTGTTTGGTTTATTTCTCAAGGAAACGTGTCAGTATGGTGATAATTTCATCGTACACTATTCAACAGAAAAAATAGGTCATTGAATTTAGAAAAATTTTATTATATAAATGCACGTTCTATAAATAATTAAATTCCAAGTAGCAACAAAAGTCTAACCATGATATTTTTCTTGGATAACAAAAAAGATTTAAAGTTGCCCCCTTTACATCCTGCAAGAAAAAATACTGTGACATCTTTCCACCCAGCAGTCCTTCTTGCTCCCAAGGTCTTTAAGCAAGACGGCTTAGATCTAAACAGGAGGTAAGCTTGGGGCACAGGGGCTAGTACAGCAAGGGAACATCCCAGGCTTCAGCTCCTTTACTTTTGAAAAGAGAGGTATGAACAAGGGCTAGTTCTGGTTAGAGGTGTCATCTCCCGTCAAGGTAAAGGGTTAGACCAAATCATGCCTAATTAATGCCCACCCCATATACTGTTAACCCTTAACAAAGAATTTAAGGCTATACATTTAAAAGCAGAAAATGTTTTCTTTTTTTATTTTTAAATGGCTCCTTTAGCCTCTGACATCACTTTCCAGCTGTCACACCCACTAGGATCTCAGAGGCTTCTCTACGAATCATCACTGAGTTAACCAGAAATGAAAACTGTCAGAAACGTGATACTGCCATTTACAAAGAACTGCACAATAAAGTTTTATCAGCATTTACAGATCACCGGGCTCTGAACAAACTTTCCCCTATGATGCCTTAAATGTAACTTGCTCGAGTACAGCCAATTAAACAGAGCCTTTCTTTCCAAATCATCTTAAAAAACACTGACCTACTTATGCTTTACCTGCACAAGACAAGCAAGCTAGAACATTAAAACTTATCAGAAAACGCGTTCATGATATCGTTGATTTGTTTACTATTTAAGCTCCAATCCATACATTTTTATCTTTATAATTCTGACACTACTGAGAATATATGAAGTTTATCAGAAAAAAGCATTGTATACACGCTTCTAGTTCTTAGTAGTAACCAACTTCTTGTTGTCAATAAGTACACTGTACACGTTTCACTCCTTTCCCCTCCATCTCCAGAGAAACTTCTAAAACATGTGTTTTATTTCTAGGGCATAATTTATTGACCATATGAGAGATGTCTGTGTACATTAGTCAAACATCATGCCTCGTCAGCTGCTGCAGGAACCCATTCCAACCTGCCTATCCTTTTCTGTAAAGTACTCGCCTGACATCTTGTTAAACCTCTGTAATTTTCTTTTGATTACAATGCAGTCAGGCTTTCAGTGCTTTCTCAATTAACATTTGTCAAAAGCATCACAATCTTCTGCAGAAGTGTGAAATGGCTGCTGCTGAATCAGGTCTTAGAGAGGAGCGGGGACTCAGAGCAACCAGGGCAGAGCTGAGCGGTTCCGTGCCACCCGGGCGGATGCACCACTCCACACTGGGCATGCTCAGTCATGGAGACACAGGGTCACCCTTCATTAGTCCTTTGTTAGCCAAGCATCAGTGAAGAGTCAGAACAACTGAGTCCCGGTAGATATTAAAATGGCCTTGATTAAATGCTCAGAATTTCATGCAACGTTCTACAGCCATTTTTCCATGTGTGCTTTTTTGAGTAATATATTTTCATTCCTTTTTGCCTTTTAATCACTGGAAGAACTCTAAAGGGGATCAACACATTCTTCAAAGGTAAATTAGTGTGAAAGATGGAGGGATTGTGAAAATACCAAGAAAATAAACTTTATGTGACAAAACCGAACCCACCAGGGGGACAACTAGAACTTCTGGGATTCCACACGGCTTTCGTTTACTTTAAGGAAAACAATTTTTTTTTCTAATATGGAAAGCTTAGAAAGGCAGGGATTTCTAAAAATTATTAATTCTTCCCACAGGTGGAGACGGTCCCACCAAGGCATCTGGTAATGATAAAAGTTTATACTTACTCTGCATTAATGTGCCAGATGCCAATCACTATTCACGAATTATCAGATCATCTTATTTAATCCTTACCACCATCCAGTGAAGTAGACACTGGTTATCTTCCTATTAGAGATGAGGAAATTAAGCCATAAAGAAAGAAAGTAATTTGTGTGGGATCAGCTGTCCAGGCGCTGAAATGCTATGATCTTACTTTTCTAGGTAAAAGGCATTTATAGACTCTAGAAAAAGAATGGCTTCCAAAAAAAAAAAAAGCACTTTGTCCTGCTTTTGGAACCTTTAACTGACACTGTGTTCTGTGTAAATCTCTAAAAGAAGAAGAGATGTGTAAACATAATGTGATACTGGACAAATAAATACAAAGTCACATCATGAAATAGGTGGCAAAAGGTTCAAAACTCAGGAATGTCCCATGAAGCAACCAGAAAACATGAGAGCCTGCAATGGAATGGTAACTCAAATCCACACCCCTTTTTACAAAGTTCTGCTGACAAAGAGAACTTGTGCAGCATCCAGATTAACTGACTTAGCATTCTGCCTATCATTTCTCACTGGAATATAGATACCTAAGAAATGATACTAATATACCAGTAGATTTTGACAAACACATAAGAAAGGTTCGATTTGCTACGATTGTATACTAAGCACTTGCTACTGATTACCAGGTTTTTCCCTGCATGGAAGGGTTTTAGGACAATATCCATTTACTCGAAAAGTAATAGTCCCCTTAGCAAGATCCAAGGACTCACCCGCTGTTTACTGAACGAACTCCAGCTAGAGTGAGACTGTAGCCCCATAAAGCAAAACGACAGTCAGTTAAATTTGCCCTGATTCAATGTCTGACAGTACTGATCGCTTCTTACACAGCATTCCTTATTGGTGAGAAAATATGTCAGGAAATACGTACTCTACACTAACCACTTCTTAAATTCTGTATAAACAAAACTGGCTCTTGCTAAAAACGTCCCCTTATATTACAGAAGTGTCTTAGCAGAACAGCCAAACGCAAGCAAAGGCACACCATTTCCTGGACGGTATGTGGGGTAACAAATCTGTAGACAGGTGGAGTAAACGTAAAGACATCTAGATTAAGAAACAGGATAGAGTTAAAACTGAAAAGGGTTTTTCCTAAACCCATTCTAGAGAAGGATAAAGAGGGGAACTCGATCCAGCTGCAGGGAAGGGAGCAAATGCAAGGACCAGACAAAGCTAAAAATTCAAAGGGGGAAAAAAAAAGATCAGGACCCAGAAATACAAATTTGTGCTGTTAGGAATGAAAAGGGCTTAGGTTTGTAAATGGGGGGAAGAATTGATGCTAATCCACTGTGAAACGGTCTGCAATGAAAAACGAAAGGAATGGAGAATTGTACTGCACCACTTATCCCCTGGCCACATACGTGAGAGCAAAGCCAGAACCTCAGACTTTATGAATTTTAGCCAAAGAAATCAATCACCGCTTCACGACAGGCAAAGACCTCATTTCTCTGATTGCTCTGTCCTATCAGTTTCTTGGATCTTGCTTCTGGAAAGCTGACAGTGGGTTATTGGCTTGACCTAAATTTATGGGCCAGAAGAGTTGAGCAAGGCTCCACCTAAAATGAATACAGACAGCACACGTCTTGCATGAGAAGCAGGAGTCTCTAAAAGCATACGCAGAAACATTATTAGGGGGAGAGAATAAGAATATGGGTCAAACAGAAGAGAAATTTAGGTCAGATAAAACTTATCACTAAGGGTTTAAGAAGGGGTCGACACAAACATTCACACTCTGGGAGGTCTGAAGAGCGGCCCCTGAGGATGGCCAGACTCAGCGGCAGGAACGTACTGGTCATAGAGGAACGCACACTACATACACAGAGGTTTCCCATTTTCAAAGCTGGTAACTGCTCTTTCCAAACAGCGGCTACACGAACTAGATCAAATTATTTACTAGAATAAATGCTGCAAGCAGGGAACGACATTATTCCTCATCTCTGTGTTCACTGAAGTATTTTGTGACAAGCAGACGGGTAATGATTTCTTGCTAAATTGAATTTGTACTCAACTATTTACAATCTTTCACATGTTGGCCGATCACAGATGTGCCATTTTTAAAGTATTTTCTTTTTTTCTTTCTTACTTTCTTCGTTTCTTTCTTTCTTTCCTCTTTCTTTTCTCATGAGGAGAAAAAAATTTACTGCCACCCAAGGCTAATGTACCAGCTCTTGGGGTGATACATACAAACAGGTTACAAAAAGGTTAACACGAGGATCAATACAATTTTAGCTACAGCCTGAAGTTTGCCAGCGCCTCATGTTTACTTTTTGACAATCTACAGGATGAAGGAGAAACATTGTATATGGTAGCTTTTAGAATTAACAACAGAAATACACAAACATACCAAATTGTTGGCCTTCTGAACAAACAAATACGTATAAATTTTAAAACAAATGGTTGTGAGATTAGAACAATAAGGTACTTTGTGCCCTAAAGTAAGAATTTTGCTGAAAATTTGACGATGGACATTACTGCTATCGTTTAAAGCCAACCCCCCCCCATATCCATGATTTAGAGGGAAAAGTCAATACCCCGCTCCTGCATGAACAAAACACACATTATCTTGGTATTCTATAATAACTCGGATTAGAAGTTCAATTGCAAAAAACTGTGACTTCTGGTTTTGAGGCTTGACTATACGACAATGTTTAGAACTTATTTATATATCTTAAGATATATGTAGGCATACTCGGTTGTTTTCAGTACATTTAAATACATGTGTGTTAAGTATACTGCTTTAACCAAAAAAAGAATCTGTTGGGGAGATTGGTTTAATAACTTTAAAAATCTTTTTTTTTCAGTTTCTAAAATGTTGACGTCACCATGTGAAAATTCCCATTAACTTCTTAGCAAACTGAAATATTATAGATTTGAAACACAAATCTAATTTTTATTATTCAAATGAACAAGACTGATAAATCATGTAGCTCTGTAAGAAGATAGTAACTTTTATCACGAGTATGAGATAATCTTGTTTTAACGAAATATTCAATTTACCATCAAAAATTTATTTCTCACAGAATTGAAATCACTTAAATAAATCAGAATATACTTCCAAAAATGCAGTGTATTACTTTCCCAAGTAATGGTCCTCCAGAAAGATACCTAAGAGACCCGGGGGGGGGGGGGGGAAGCAAACAAAACTGTCAACAAAAAAAACAACACCAACAAACACACAAACCACGCCTTTTTAATAACCACCAAAAAAGCGCCCACCAAAAACACACCCACCCCCCCGGGGGGGGGGGGCCCCAAGCGAACAAATCTGTCATCATAAATCATCACTTGGAATCATTTAAGGCTTAGTTCACGTGTAACAGTTAAAGTCAGAGAAATACTGACTTCAAACTGTCACTAATTTATCAGGAAATAAAAACGTGTGATTTTACATGATGACCTAAAAAGATACTGCGTGATCCTCCGTCTCCTGTCTAGAGAACAGACACCAAACTTCAGAACACTTATGCCCGCTCTGTCCATCAAGCCTGGCTGATCTCCTGAGACTTCCTCACACTCATTTCCCTCAACCACTGGCGCCAAGAAGTTAAAAGGTCTGCACATGGATTATAATCAATTCAGGAGTCAGGTAGAGGGGGGAAAGAAACCAACACTAACAGGTTTGTAGTTGGTCATGTATTTTCAGCAATGAAAAGCTAAACTGACCAATGACGCTACAGTTTCTTAAAGCCAACGTTTAAATGAAGAAATTCAGAAAAATAAAATGAGCCACGGTAAGGTGAGAATGCACCAGAATATTGTGCTTTGTGTGAATGAACAGGGAAAGAAACCAGGGGGGGGAAATTAACCAACGTCTTTTGAATATAAGGTGTTCACAAAATGGCCTAAGCATTGCAAGGGGACGTTCTTACCTTGGGCAGGATCGGGTGGACCGAACTCCAGAGAATATCGTAAAATGAAGTTATTGTTCCAGACGTAGAGCTGGTTGTCTCTGGGATTGTAATCCACTGCAGCGATATACTGGTACTGGTTGGGGAAGGGGACATCCACGTATTCTCCGCGGTTCAGTCGGGTGTTGTAAATGTAATCAATGGCGTTCTTGCCCGTCTCACTTTCGTTGTCCTGATAAACCGACCTGACCACATAGAGGACTCCACAGATCATAAAAGCGTTGGACGCCGCCCGCTTGTCATACACCGTCTCCCACGTGGCTTCAAATCGCAGCGTGTACGGGTTCAGCTGGCTGATGACTATCATTCCATTGTTCTGTTCGGTGGCGTAAATGACCCATAAGCCATTCTCATCAACTGCTAGGTCGATGTCAGTCTTCCCTCCCCATCTGTAGGGGGACGTATCGTGGTAGTTGGCATAGTTAATTATGGCCTCGCCACTCTTAATTCTAGTCCTCAAGTCAAATTTCACAATATTCCTTGTTCTTTCTTTGTTGAAGAAGACAGCACCATCGTAGACCACAAATCCAGTGCCATCGACTCGATTTGGAAGTTTGTATGTTGTTGTCTGACGGCTGTTTTGGAAATCTTCTAAAGAGGCATATTCTATTAAAGTATCAGTACGGTAGGGAGTCCAGGGCATGAAATAAATTTTGTCTGCAGCCTGAAGAGGGTCCTTGCACCAAGCACCCGCCTTTTGTTCAGCTTCATATATACATGGTGAGTCCACAATTGCTTTCAAGGTCCCAGGGCACACAAAAACTAACAGTCACAGAGAAAAGACAAAAATTAAGTCAAGTTAACAAAATTATGCAGCAACCACGTTTTAACGATCACAAATCGAAAGAGGAAAACTCATTTAATTAGCACTTGATTTTTACCAAAACGTTTAATGTTACGTACTAACCCTTCATTTCTGAAGTTACCACAATCAATGCTGTAGTAGTGTACAAAGGTTACATGGGGTTCATTTTCACAAGTAGAAGCCTAAGCATAAGACCATCCATAACTGAACGGACAATTTGAATTTCTGATATGCGTTTTTAACTTATCATTTGGTAACGTATGTTTTAAAATGTTGAACTTGATGTTAAAGTATTTAATTTTATTCCAAACTTTATGCCCCCCACCCCCTAGCCCACCTATTAAGCTCTCAAAAGCAAAACCACAAAATAAGGTAAGTAAAACAGAAAACCCAATGCGAAGGCTTATTTACAACTTGTATAGACGTTAGACTGAAAACAAAGGAGCTTCCATCTAAGGAGCGTAAATATTTGGAAAACGCAATTAGGAGTACAGAAAAGTAAACACAGAAAAAGCAGTGATAAAACAACCAGGAGACCCTGTAACCATGGCATGCTGGGGAGAGGGTTCTGGAAGCCAAGCAAGGTGACACTTTAACAGTAAGAAAGTATTCGAGGGTTTCAGAAAAAGAGATCAAGGGTGAAAAAGAAACAGAGAAAGGGCCGCTCCCCCTCGCCGACTTCAGAATTTTTACCCCATCACCAGATTTAGCGGTCATTTGATTTCAGTGTCAACGTCTGACTTCTTAGTGAGGTCCCCAAATGAGATCCTGCTCATCATCGTAACACGGGGGTGTAGAGGGGAGGAGGGGGAGGAGTGAACATCCATTAGGCACATGACAGGGAGCCGGGGTGCGGACTGTGTGCGTTATTTACCTTTTTGCTCCACTTCTATTTTAAGCATCGGAAGGAAAAATAAAAAAAAAAAAAAGGTGCAAGGGAAAAAGAAAAAAGATTAAAATAAATTGACTATTAGTCTAAGACTGAATTCGTAACAGAGGCTAAGTACAGGAAAGAACATGAGCTGCACTACTTTGGATAAAGAGAAACACACAACAGGAGAACCTAGCAGGAGAAAGATTCTACAGTTACATAAAAGAACACGGATCAATCATTTTAGTAGATTAAGGAGGCAATATAAATACGTTGGCATGATGTTTCACTTAGTGAACCTGAATAAATAATGAAACTCTTCACTAATGCCTGACACACAGACTTTTGTCTTTCCAAAGTCAGTCCGCATTCTTTTACTTGCTACGTACGCTACGGACAGGAATGCATGCACAGGTGAATCCTTCCCGCTGGGGTGAACTTAATTATTCACTGACTACGATCAGGTAAGCACAACAATAGGAAAATCCATTCATTCAATGACATCCATCTTGGAACTTAGGTCCAATTTAATAAATACTGACATGCTTATTCTTTCTCAGAAATTCATGTATGAAGAAATATATAATTATGCAGCTCAGTAGGTATCAACTGTTTTTCTATCAGTCTGGATAAATCCATTCTAACTATTAAAAAAGCCTCATTCTCAGGAATGTGCAAATCCACCCCCACCCCGGCCCCAATAGAGATTCTGCAGAGTGGGGTAAAAGGTTATGCCTTTCTTCCCCACTAAAATTAGTAAATTTACTTATGTAGCTTTACATATCCTTTATATGATAGAATTCTTATTAAATTTTCTATATATTTCAAAATTGTAATACTAAGTCTATTTTTAAAAAAAAGTAAGCAAAATACATACAAGGGAAAAGCAAGCACAGTAGGCAAGGAGAAAAAGGAAGAAAAAATTATGGTTAGCTCATTATGACAATTCTACCGTCATCAGTTTACACAGAAAGCAAGCCAGCATGCAATGACAATCATACCGAGCATTCAAAGCAAATACCTTGACTCCACAGACCTTATAAAAAAGCAAATGCTTTAATAAAACAAACCTGATTAGTAGAGTTAAATGAGAAAAAAATCTCCTACAAGTTTAAAGAAATAGATTATGCAGTTAGGAAGGGTGCTATAGAAGATCTTTGTTGGTAAACAGTACTCTCATCATTACAAACCGTAACACACTGTTTTACGTGGTATGTAGGTTTGAAGTATGTTGCCTGAATTTCATAAAATGACCAGATTGCTCCCTGCGTTTCTCCCCCTTATTAAAAATGCATGAGGGTGGGCTAACTCTCCAACTCCAAATCGGGCCCAAAGACAGTGCAGTGAACATTTTGTTAATCTCTCAGGGTAATTTTAACATTACAATAATTCATCAAGATTAAACATCGACCTTTTGAAATACCTATGGGAGAAACATACCCACAAATATTTCTGCCATAGGGAAAGCCCGTAACTTTTCACCTGAAGCTACGACCTCTCCCACCCAACTCGGTCTGTGTAACTACTTTCAGGAAACATACTTGCTCCGTAATGTATAATTCTGACTGTAGCTACTAAATAGAAAACGTTTTGTGTTACTGACTTGCAAACAATACTTTTGTATAAACCTCTAGTCCTAAAATTATTCCTCAGGGAAGTGTAACATTATACCTGCTTAGAATCAGTAACAAAAAGGGGTGGTACCAACATAGTGATGAGAGAAACCTTTAGTGTTGTGACTGCTCAGACCACATTTAGATACGGGTGTATTTTAACTAAGGGAAGGATGATTTTGCTTAAATGTAATGGAAAAAAGTATCTTAAAATATGTTCAATGGGAGATGCAGAAAACACATTTTATGTTTGCCATTCACAGAAAACAGCTGACTTTTATTATTTGATACATTAAAATGATCATGCAAGTATTGAATAAGATACGAAATAGGGAAGTCTTTAATGTATGTTTTAGCTGATATCATGTATTTTTAAAAATTATGAATTGCATATCATTCTAATAAAAAATGAGAAGTGACATCTAAATGTAAAAATTTTAAAAAATATAAAAAACTCTGATGACTGATGAATCCTACTGAGAAGGATATGGATCTTTAAAAAATCCCTATATTATGATTTTTATAAAAAGGCCAAAGGATAGATATCTGTCAAATCAATTAAAATTCTATCAACCCAGAATATAAAAATATAATAAATAAAATCAGCATTCCTTATCACATGCCAAACATTATTGCAACCTGTGTTAATAGACTGTATAAATTAACCCTAACAGCACGTTTACTTTTCTATAGACCAAACACATAAGTACATGACCCACCAACATCTGTGGAGGACTCCATGGATGTACAAGACAAGAAATGGACCCAAGCTAGCTACAGACCACAGACTCTGTATCTGAAGTGACACACTGTTTTATTTTCCATAATCTCACATGTTCATTCACTGGGAATGACTGAATCAACAGTAAGGGCTATTTTTTTTTCTCATCAAATAAAACTCGTATCTAACATTATAGTATAATTTTTATAGTATGACAAAAATGAAATGAGCATCCAAACACAAAAACCAAATCCTGCTTATGGGATGCAAATGCCCATCTGATGGCTCTCCTTTATCCTCCAAGATCTTCATGACTTCATTCAAGTTCATGGGCGTGCTGCCCCTCCGTTCCGTCAGTGATGAGGGATTGTTGACACAGACATTATGTAAGCAAGTACAATGTCCTAAGAATGCACCTGCCTGTTTTAAGCATACACGTACTCAAGGCAACCAAATAACAGCATTTCCCATGTTCTCTGTGAAGCGTAATTATAAAGTTTTCAGAAGTCATGGAAAATTTCTAAAATTGTTCCACAATAGGACAAAATAGTTTGGGATATATAAATAAGGTCCTGGAGGATGTGCTGTGGATATAAATTGGCATCAAGCCAGGTAATAACTAAATTATGTAAGTGACACTTTTTACTAAGTGTAAAAGAGGTATACAAATGTTACAAAGTACACAAACTATTAAAACAAGGAGAAAGTGAAAGCAAGAAGATTAAAACAAAAGCAGGTGCAAGGAACGGATATAATGGATATAAGTTCTAAAAAAAAGAGAGAGAGAAGGGAAAAATGTGAAAGAGATAATACACAGCTCAACATAAGATGAGAATGATCAAAAAGACCTTTTTTTGAGACAGAGTCTCACTTTGTCGCCCTCAGTAGAGTGCTGTACTGTCACAGCTCACAGCAACCTCCAGCTCTTGGGCTTAGCCTTAGTGATTCTCTTGCCTCAGGCTACCGCCACAAGGCCCAGCTATTTTTTGTTGCAGTTTGGCTGAGGCTGGGTTTGAACTCACCACCTTCAGTATATGGGGGGCACCCTAATCACTGAGCCACAGGCACCGCCGTAAAAAGACCTTTTGCGTTAAAATTTAACATCAACTGAAATTGTGCCGTTTACAGTGTGTCACCACCATACAGTGTGTAGGAATTATAACTACTTTCATTCTCTACCAAGAAGCAGTTAAAAAAAAAACAAATAGACTTATTTCTGCCTCGTGCAAACATCTAGAAAGATAACAGCAAATTAATTACTCAAGATTTTTTTTTTTGCTTTAAAAGACAAAAACTAAAAAGAACAAATACTTCTCTGAATATAGCTATTTGCAAGTTAAGTGCACAATGTACAATACTTCTGGAGAACTGGAAAAATAAAATTTTGAAAGTTAGATGTTCCAGAAGATATCCACATTTTCCTTTCTTAAACAGCGCAAGAAATCACTTTAAGATTCTGAAAATAATAGGTGCTGAGCACTGCTCTTGGTCTATAGACTAGGTGACAGGAACTGGCTCCAGAAAGACACAATTCTTGGCAGCTCTGACTGATCCCACTGTTTGGGAATGGATGCTGGGTTCCTTCTCTAACATGAGGACAGAAATCAACGCTAAATTCAAGTAGAAGTGACTTCATGGAACAAAAGTTTGGTTAGGTCAAAAGCATATGCAGTGTTCCTCTAGTGGCCCAGGAGAAGGGTTACGTAAAGCCACCAACAACAACCCACAGGAGAAGTGATAGCAAGATCAGTTTACTCCGTAGGCTTCCAATCCTACAAATGGCATAAAAAAATACTGGAAACATAAAAAAGCATCCATTTCACAGTAACACAGGAACACAGAGCAGGGATGAAAAGAAAAGATAGTCTGTGTTTGGCCTTTAACTGGTGACACAAAAAGCCAATTTGTCAGAACTAAGGCAGAGTCGAGAGAGAGAGAGAGAGAGAGAGAGAGAGAGAGAGAGGAGAGAGAGCCTCCCAGGGTTGTGTACAAGTGTGCTGGTTGCTACCCTACGGGACAGAGCGTATCCATCAGAATTTGGACCTTTCGTTGTAGAAACACTAATGGCTTGGATGTATGAGTACGTCAGAACTAGTGGCCTAGATTCTGGACGTGGCAATTTCATTATTTGTTGAGTCCAGTATTTTTTAGGAGAGAAATATACAAAAACTATCTCAAATCAGCAGATTTTTAAAAAAACGTGTAATTGAAACATGTGAAGTAAATGGACTAAAGGACATTTCTATTTTTTCCCAATTGAAAAATTGAAAAAAAAAGCCACCACCACCATCACACCAGTATGTAAAAACCAGATAATATATTCATTCGACTTTTAAGTTGTCTCCAGTGCTCAGTTCTTTTTTGTTTTGAAAGTTCAGAATATAAGTCTGAAGAAAAATTCTGAGATTAGGGAAAAAAAAAACCCTACATAAAATTAGATTCGCTAAATCCTACCTATAAAACGTTCCACTGAATCTTAACTATCCCTCCGTAAGGTCTTAAAAATGAGGTCACAAAATGAAAACCAGAAATATGTGTTAAGATTCTGTGGCATCTATTTTATTCGGAGTCAAGATTTCATCCCTGAGTCTTGTACAGAAATGCTCTCTTAAGGACAACGGGACAAAGGGGAAAGCTCTTGCCTCAGCTGCTGCCAGGGTGGCTTTAACCAAGCACTGAAGTTACAGCAGCAGGTAGCCATTCACGTAGCTCACGATTAAAACTGAAGTCAATTCCTTCTTTAGAAAACTGTGAGCCAAACCAATTTGTCAGCAACTGGTATTGGGCAAAAGTACAGATTTCTACGGGCCCTATTGAATAGCTAATTCAAGTTTGTTTTCTGGAAAAACACTAGCCTTAAAAGCCAAACACTCAAGAACACAGACAGACACTTGGCCAGCACCGCACTGTGGCTTCCTTCCACGCTTCACGAAGCTAATTGGAGGCCCAAGTCTGTCAGTGCCCCGCATGCAAATGGTCTTGGAGGCCATCACCATATGCTTCTCCCACGAGTGTCGCCTTTCAGCACCAGCCAGCGATGCCGCGGCAAGTGAGAAACGCAAACTTCATACTTACTGTAGGGGACACATTCGTACTGGACTTCCAGGTATTTGTATGTTCCAGGACATGGGTCAGGAAACACATCTGACCCTGTAACTACTATACATTGTGTTCGATTGTTGCACCTGCAAAACAGAAGGCATCAGACTTTGTGTAACACAATTTGTTTAGGTTTACTGAAGAGATACAACATAGAACGGATTCGTGCCTAACTAGAAGCATAAAACAAAAGCAAGCTAAGCTGCTCCACCATAGTTATCAAAGTTTTATTTTCTTGGCAGTCTCTGTACTATGGGTCACACATAAATTTTAACTAGCGGTAAAAACAAATAGTGACGGTTCTTTATTATTCTACTATACATTTTAATTTAAAATGTTGACATTATTTCACATGCGTTGGCAAAAAAAGTCAAAACAAAACCACAACCAAAAACGACCAGGATACTCAGCTCTACACTTAGGAAATACAGTTACATTTTTTTTAAGGGTACTATAATTGAATGGAAACATAGAATCATAAACGTAACAGCTCAGTAGAAAGTTTTGATAGCATGCTGAAACAAACGTAGAACCAAGATTTTTAAGTTTAACCTCTAAAACTAGTTTGGAGTTAAGTTCTATATTACAGGTGCTTTTTATCTATACCACTGAATACTAAATATGAAGATAGTAGCTCTCACCTTGTGTGCCATTTATCAGTATAAATGATAAAGGCATTTAAAGCATTTAACCCAGTCGTTGGAACATACTGAAATGTCCAAGCATCACTGTTACTTTTCCTGTGTTCAAAGGCATAACATTAACTACATACCTCAGTTCCTTTTAAATTAGTACTTGTTGAAATACAATACTGAAAACAATGTCACACTAACAGGATCCCTAGACTGTCCAGTTCATTACTATATGGAAGTGTCTTCTTATTTTTGTGTTGTCATTAATTCATTAAGACTGTTAGAATTCACTGGAATTCTAAGGAAGATGGTACTTAAGTTCTATGAATTTGTCCTAATGGTCTTTTTACAAGCTTTGTAAAGGCAAGAACTATTTCTTTCATAATTTCACTTGATTATAACCCAATGAAATGGAATGTTTTCGGAGTTTTTATTATGTTGTCTGATAGCATGTACATTAAGAAGGCAAAGCAAGCAGAAGATAAAAACATTATAACAAAATTTATTTAACAATTGGAATACCAGCTATTCTACAGTGCACAAACTAACTGAACCCTAAAATAGCACCATTAAGAATTTGGTTTTTTTTTGAGACAGAGTCTCAAGCTCTCGTTCTCAGTAGAGTGTCATGGCGTCACAGCTCACAGCAACCTCCAACTCTTGGGTTTAAGCGATTCTCTTGCCTCAGCCTCCCCAGTAGCTGGGACTATAGGCACCCGCCACAATGCCCGACTATTTTTTGGTTGCAGTTGTCATTGTTGTTTTAGCTGGCCCGGGCCAGGTTCAAACCTGCCAGCCCGGGTGCATGTGGCCGTCGCCCTACCTACTGAGCTATGGTGCCTCCACCATTAAGAATTTTGAGAAAGCATCTTGGTTCCCACCACAACCCAACTACAGGACGGGAGAGAAAGAATTGTGCTAAAGAAGAATCTGTGTGTTAAGTTAAACTCCTTGGAATGGTTTCAACTCAAAACCAGGTTTGTCCTTCTTAGAAGAGCATCACAGACTGAAAACTTCCATGAAAGTAAATAGACAATTTTTTATAATTCTAAGTGTACTATAATAAATTTCAATTGAGTTTTAAATGTTACATAAATTAAAATCAATACTGCTTGTATACATATTAATGTTAACTCTTCCTATGATTACTCTTTAATATAGTACGGCATTTATTTTTTTTAAAAACATAATATATATAAAATACATCATCATTTTCAAGAACATGGTATATACAGAAGGTGTGCTGTCACATTCTTCTGCAAGATCATGTCTTCCTCTCATTACTCTTTCTCTTAAATTGGTTCCCTCACTGGAAGAAATCTGCTAGTGGTTCATCATTTAGTATAAATGAATGATTGTAACATAAATCACAGCACAAATTTTACATTCTAAAATTTAAAGGAGGAGATGGGTCAACCAATGTAGACACATGGTCAGGTGTGGTGGCTCATGCCTATAAAACCATGACTTTGGGAGGCTGGAGCTGGAGTGCCACTTGAGTCCAGGAGTTCAAGACCAACCTAGGCGACATAGCAAGACCCTGCCTCTACCAAAAAAAAAAAAAAAGAAAGAAAGAAAGAAAGAAAGAAAATTTAGCCGATATAGCGGTGTGTGCTTAGTGTCAGCTACTGGGGAAGCTGAGGCAGAAAGATGGCTTGAGTCCAGGAGTTTGAGGCTACAGTGAGCTACAATGGTGTCACTGCACTCCAGCCTAAGTGACAGAGCAAGAATCTGTCTCACGAAGAAAAGAGAGAGAACAGAACGTAATTTTGATGTTTTACATTTCTTCTTTAATCTTTCAACCAGAGAGTTTACTGCTTTATAAAAGTGTCTGCATCTCCCAGGAATCCTCATTCACTGAGCTGTTCCCTATTCAGGACGAAAGCCCTTTTCTCTGTCTTGGTCTGCACTCAAGTTTACAGGGATCTTCCTTTATCTCACCCTCACATGTCTCAGAGAAGAAGAAATGTAAACTCCTGCGGGTTAGATATCCTCGTCGTCTACTCCCGGGGGATATAATTTTATAGCCACTCAACTCAACCAAACTTTGGTATATTTCAGGTGGTTTTTAGATACTGTGTATTTTTTGCACAAATTCCATAAAATAACAATCCCACTTGTTAGTAAATGTTTCCTCACTCTTTTCATTTCACTGAAGGTCCTTCTCACCTCCAAATTAGGAGCACAGGGGCGAGAAAGGGGTCTTAACGCTACGTGGATTAAGAACATGAAGGAAGGACTTCCGACCAACATGAAGGAAGCGGTATCTCTAAGGATTGGGGCATTTATACCATTTCCCAACAGTAAAGAATGCACTGAAGACTACAACTGGATGAATGAGTATGACTAATAGGGGATCAGAGATGTTTATTTTACATGTCTCAATGTCAAAGCATGTTTTCCAAGACGCAGATAAGAAATAACCATTCTCACTTCCACTGTATTTTGTTTGAAAGAACACCATAAAATAAAAAATAATTGCCCACATTTATCCCTTTTCATACACTTTGCATTATCTGATCACAATTATGAGTTCAAATTAATGCCACCAACAGTTATGTTAGTTTGTGTCTTTAAATAACCACACTGTGTAACACATTTGCTTTAAGACAGCAAGAACTGTTAATTCTACAAGTATCATCTTAAGCAAAATAGATGGTGAGGAGATTTAATGACACTCCTGCAAATAAAATCATAAATTTACCAATTCCTGGCCTCTCAAAGTATTAAAAGTGTTCATTTTTCAATCGGAAATTCTCATAAACATGTAACATATATTTTATGTCTAGAAACACACATACGTACATCTCAGAAGTATAAGAAATTAATCTTGAAAAAAAATTGGAAATTAAGGACTACGAGAGTAAAGGGTCATCAAAAAGAACCTAATTGTAAGTCGTGCAAGAAAATTATAATTTTGCATATTGGTACCTTGATTTATGGAGATGAATCTGAGCTTTTAGAGAACCAAATTATGGAAATCAAGGCCATGTACATGCCTTTATAAGGCAGCAAGTGATCTTAAGTTTCCAAACTGTGTGAGGGCACAACAGGGAGAGAAGCACGCAAGGTGAGCTGTTAATACTTAGGAAAACGTGCAAATTCCTGCACCAACACGCTGTCAGTAAGATTACAAAACTGTCAATTGCTATCATTTAGAGAGATCAGGAAAGAGAAAGCAATTACTTAGCCACAGAGGCAGAGTAAATTCACGCCAAGGGCTCAGCTTCAAGTTTTCATTCTGATGAAAAGGCAAAGGCAGAGCTAAGCCAAGGAGGGACGGGCTCTGGCTCAGCTGTTTGCATTCTTGGTGCTGAGCACAGCTCCTGGCAGGACTTCCTCCTCTTCCCCCACAAGCAAAGAGGTTGGTTTTTTTTTTTAAATCAAGAAAAGTCTCACTGTATTAACAATTCAACTATGAGTATATATAGGTGATGCCACGTGGATTTATCACGGTAATAACCTGCACTTTTTTTTTAAATGTTAAGCATAAAAATTGACTGTGCATTGAGCAGAGAAGAATATTAGGGTTTCTTTGAATGAGTGGAACTTTGATTATGATTTGAAAGAATTACAATTAGTGTTCAGCATAAGTGAACACTAGTTATATTTTGAACACTTCAACTTTCAAATAACTGATCTTGTTTTATTTTATATATTTATAAAGACGCTCAGATGAGTGTCTTTATCTTAATAAAGCAGTGTTTTCCCAGCGTGGCCCCATGCCCACAACACCAGCATCAGCGGGGGACCTGGTGGAAACGCAAGTCCTCAAGCCCCCACTCAACACCAGCAGACTCAGACCCTCTCGAGGCAGAGGCTCAGCCATTTCAGTTTTTACAGCCTCTGCAGGTGATCTGGAAGCATGGAACTCGTCTGAGATACTCCGGTAAAGAATAAATAGGGATGGCAACACTTGTTTTTGTGGTGTAAAACGTAATAAAATCCTAGTGAAATAGAAAAGAAATGATGCATATGAGTTAGGTGCCCTATGCAAGAGGTGCCTAACAGAGTTTACAATGTTAACATGTCTGCTTGCTCGTTTTAAGTATAGGGATCAAGGAGCCTAGCTGCTTTAATTTTGAACAAGCTGCTAGTTACGTATCGATTTCTGGCATAAGAACACAGTATCTCAGTACATGCACACATTGCAAATAACTCATTTTTAAACAGGTCAGAAGAAAAGTATAATGTTTTTCTAGAAATGTGCTGGCAGATGACAATTTCTAACCATAAAATAGAAATAAAATTTTGGAGACTATGTAAAAACATACTATGTTTCACAGACAGATGTCATTAAAATTGACAAAGACGTAGGATTCACTGTAATTGTTGCAATTTTTCCATAGTCAACCTTTGACTTATTTATTCAAATAAATTTTAATAGAGTGGCCCAACTCTAGGAAGGCAATAAATGCTTTTAGAGAGAACTCCGGGGCCTAAGTAGGCCTTGCAGATAATGTCTGAGGAGTCAAATCATGATTTAATATTAACTAAAAAATAAATATAAAAGTCCATAAGCACTTAGCCCCAAATCCTAAACATACAATCATTTCTAATATTCTTCCAACTACGTATCAAGCTTTTCAAATTTGTCGCATAAAGACACAAGTTCAATCATGACTTCAACATCAGTGGGTGAAAGGCACGGGCACTATTAAAACTTCACCTATATATAAGTTCTGGCTGCAACTTTTTGACTCCCATATTAAAAACTTTTCTTACTATTCTAAAGCATAGAAAGAGTACAACACCCAACTTAAGAATTCCAAATAAACTAAAATCAATCTAATAACAAATGCTTCATAACACTGTCAAGTTCAAATACAAAAAAAAAAATCTGACATTAATATTCATAAAAATTATTTTTATTCATAAAATCCATGATGCACAACAAAGAAAATCCTAACTTCTGCTTTATAAGCCATAAACTGGTTTAAATGGGGAACACGCTGAATTTTAAACATTAAAAACTCATTCCTATAGTCTTTCTACCCTAACTGGGGGTCAGAGGGTTCAATTTAAGAATGAAGCCAAGTGTTTATCTCTAAAAGCTGGGAAAAAAAATAGGAAATCAATAGTCTATGAATTTACTATCTACGCACAAGAAAATGCCAAGATAGTCACTGATGGGCAAACATTAGACTAAATATTTAAAGTCAGTGATAAAACCCAGGTTTGTATATTCTGTCAGAGATGAAATTTCAAAAAATACTTAAAATAAATAACGTATCTCTAAGCCATCACAATTTGCATATGGCAAGAAGCCAAAACTATTACAAACAGTGTATTTTATCTTCCAGATACAATCAATGTTCTTGGCTCTCAATATCGACTTTCCGGGCATCCATAACACTTTTGGAAATTAAGATAAATTTTCTCAAGAAAAATGTGTTAACTGAAGAAAAAGCATTTCATAAAAGTGTTTATTATCATTCATTTACATAACAGTATACGGAAATGACTTAGAAAATGTCGTGCCCAGACTAACAGTCATATTTTGAAGAGGTATTATCTTTTTATTTTTAAGACACAGTGTCTCATTGCTAATGAAATATTAATGCAAACTATTATCTGTTCCTTTTCCTTAATCCCTTGAAACTCTAAGGGAGAGAAGAGACACAGCACACTGCTACCACACTCAGAATAAACGGCATCAAAAAACAATAGAGCATGCTGTTTATCTCTGTTCCCAAGCAAACTCATTGGCTAACTGGGAACAGATTAGTGTTTAAAAACAGAGGCTTTAGAATCAGCACTGTGGTTTAAGTCCAGCTGGGCAGCTTCCTGCACTGCCAGTCTGTAAGCAAAGTATTAAACCTTTCAGCCCTCGCTGGCTCATCTGGAAAATGTAACAGCTTCTTCAGAAGTTTAAGGTTAAATGGGATAACCCAGGCCTGGGTAACAAACCTCAACAGAAACATCAGCAACAGCCACGTCCCCTGTATAAGACGGACACAGATCTGCAAACCTTGGAGGAGTGGAGCGTCTCCTACATTTCCAGAGGGGTCCTTACGCTGCCTTCTCCTCCTGTGTACAGCTTTAAAACAAGCTCAACTATTCATGCAAATGTGTCTCCATTCCTACTCTAATCTTGAATTGTACAATGCCCAACAAATTGCTTTTACTCTTCTTTTGATTATCTTATGCTCATTATAACACTTTACCAAGTGCAAAGTATGGAGATGAGATTCCATGTGTAATCTATTGTGAGAGGTGTTTTCATCAATAGTCTTGTTCTGCTGATTAAGCAGGGGCTTCTGTTTTGGCAAGATAACATTAGTCTCTCCAGTCATGCTCCAAAAACCATTGGGAATCTTCAGCAGATCATTAGATATGCTACAATAAAGCTTTGGTGCATTTTCTTTTCTTCCTTAAATTACTTCTTCACTGTCCCATCGCTCCCCGTCACTGATGGCACCGCATTATTATTGCAGCCCCCCCTGAAACTTGCACTAGAGCTATGTCCCCAGGCCATCGGATGCCATTTTCAATTGAAGCTTCTACTTGAAAATATAAATTAAGAAAATTTCATTATCTCCTGCCAGGGGCCATTATTCACCACAGTTCTAAGGAAGATTAAAAATGCAAAATCTACCAACTTGAACAAATACTCCAGCATCCAACAGAAAACCTCAGTGTATCATGACAGAAACTTAAAAATTCACATTTGCTTACATTTAAAATCACCCAATTGTTATTTAAAGAATTAGTTCAATTCCTATTGAGACTGTATGTTCCATGTTCAAGGAAAATTGTTTCGACAATGTCTGTCTCTTACAAGCATCTGTTAGATTTTAAACTTCAATTAAGAAATACCGGCAATGACACGTCTGTTTTCGTTTTTTGTTTACCCCCCTCCCCCCACCGAGTTACATCTTAGTTAAAAATGCTAACTTTCTGGAGAAGAAATACACGCATTCATGATATTCTTTTTCAAAGTACAAAGTATAAACAGAACATTCACAGGAGTGTCATGGAAAGACTTTAAACCACATCCACGGGTGAGTTTTATACTCTAAATTAATAGAACGAGTAATACTGAATTATTACAATATGAATCCACTCAGTAATTAATGGAACAAGAATTATATTCATTCCTAAGCCTCAACTACTCAATAAAAATTCATATGTTAATAAGTAAATTGTATTTAATTATATGTTAATAAGTAAATTACACATGCTGTGCCAGTACTTATATTTAAAGAAATTTAGAAACTTACCACGACGTGCGAGGAAAAGCTAGCGGGAAAAGAAAGAGAAGCTGCCAACTTTTAAATACTGAGTGGGGATGATTCTATATGCCTGGAACATGATAAAAACTCAGCATTTCATAAAGGAAATAATGATAAATGGTTGGCCTGGCTATTTCTGCTCATAAAAAGTCATGGTTAATAGAAAATAAACAACAGACATCCGATTCTGCTTCAATCAGCAGTACCTGATTCTCAGAAAATTCTGTCAATTTGAATATCATTTTGTATCACGATTGCCAATAAGAGAGATTTCCTATTTAACAGGAAGGGAAAGAACGTACTCTTTAGCTTCCAATCACTCCTCCAGACACTAACAAATTCCAAATGACCTGGAGCACTCTAGCCACTAGAACACTTGTCTTCTTCAGTGCAAATTTAGAACAATTTTATACACCGAGCAAAATGACCTCAGAACATGAACAGGTGAGCTCCAATGCAAACAGATTTGCTCCAGCAAAGTGATCAAGTGAACCAAGAGGACACGCAAAGCAGTTCTGCTTCAAGATACAGACATGAGGGCTGCACGGCGTCTCACACATGTAGCCCCAGCACACGTGGGAGGCCGAGGCAGATGGATCAGCTGAGTCCAAGAGTTTGAGGCTGGCCTGAGCAAAAAAGTGAGACAACCCCCTCCCATCACTACTAAAAACAGAAAAACTAGCTGGGCACTGTGGTGGGCGCCTACAGTCTCAGCTACTCAGGAGGCTAAGACAAGAGGTTTGCTTATGCCCAAGAACTTGGGGTTGCAGTGAGTTGGGACACCCTGGCACTCTACCCTCTACCCAGGACACAGAGTAAGACTGTTTCTCAAATAAGAAAAAAGGTAGAGATGCAAGAGGGAAACTGAGTTGAATGTTAAATCAGACCCTGATTTTTAAAAATTGTATAATAAAATGCTCTCTTATCATCACTTTTATTCTGTAGAGTTAAGTGGGTCCTGCCTTCTTTAAATATTTATTAATGATGATTTGTGAGCTTAACTAATTGCTAAGTAAACATAACATTAGGAAGCTAAATGGTGTGTAATTAATATGGCAAGAAGGGCGGTCTGCAACAATGTTTCCATTTGTTAAATAACCATTTCTCATCATTTATTTAATAATTTGTGTAGTCTCTATTTCTAACCATCATACAACTTAATTTTTTCTAGGCATGTTAGGATATTTTTTGCATTAAAGAATGTTGTGTTAAAGTATTTTGAAATCATGACTGAAATAGTTACTTTCAGAATCTTGAGCATAATATTCATGAATACTGGTACATAATATATGAAAAGATATATAATTTGGAAAAAAGTACACGTAATTTCTCCACTCAATTTCCTATATTTTGAGGTTCTTAAAGTTGAAGATATAATCCTCATTAAAAAAAAAATTATGACTGTGATTAAGTCTTTGAAGTTGCATTTATAAAAAAATCATAGAAAAATTTATCACCAAAAATAACTACATGCAAAAATGCAAAATGTCTTTCTTTACTATCACTATATCAATTTATTTGCCTGAAAAAGATGATAGTATACAAGAGAAACAGAACCTCCCCACCAAAAAAATGTATCATCAGGTAACCTACAGCAATTCAAAAAAAGGGGTGACAAGTAAAATCTCGTGTGAATGCGATTCTAGAAGACTATTATTCTATTTTCAAATGCTGAAAAGAGGAGTAACCTATAAGTGACACCATCCATAATCACTGTCTATTTAAGGAAAATATTATGACAAGAATTATAACTACAGAGTATGTACGCTTTAATATTTATAGTTAATTTGCTATAGTTACAAATTAACTTATTTAGTTATAATTAATTTATAGTTAATCTTAGAAAGTCCAAAAATTTCACATTAATTACTAACATAAGTATTTCAAAATGGCAATGCTGATTGCTAAAAAACAACTTTCTCTGTTTTAGAGACCTCTGAAATTCCTTACAGTTTTTACTGGACCTTGGGGTCAGTTTAATGCAAATTAGGCCTGACTCCCTCAGCCTTATTAATCCAGTACAAAAACCTCTTGTTTGCAGAAATGCACATTTGGTATAAATGTGCTTGCTTTTATTAGCAAAATAAAGAAGTATTTATTTACAAAGCATGCCACTGAGACTAAGTTTCATTCACAGGGTCACCAGGTCTTACTATTTTAATGAAAGGAATAAGATAATTTAAGTGGAGATTTTTTTTAAAATGTAAAATTTGGAAATACTTAAAAAATATCGCTTCTGTGTCCAAATTTTCTAGCCCTCTCCTTTTAATAATTCAAGAAAATATTACAACCTGTATCAATTATGAGCAATTATTTATAAAAATGTTAACTTACTGCAGTTTGCACTTGTAGAAACTATCACATTTTTTAACAAGGGAAATGGGAAATCGCTATGGGATGCCCTAGTTAGATTAAATTAGCAAGAAACTTGTTACCAGACTATATAAAAGACACAGCGTAATAAGACATGACCTTGCAGAGCCTTGGAGCCAATCTCTGATGCTTTTTCTTCCTACAACCCTTGCTAATTATCTGCAGTCACAGACCCTTTTGTCCTGGGTTATTTTTCCTCAAATTGTGAGGGGATTTTGGCTTCTAAATATTTAATTAGTCTTGTTATGATATGGGATTGTTGTACACGCCAAGCATTTTGATTTTCATCTTCTATTTCTTCTAATTATGCTCAGATTTAGATCGGTCATCCCAAATCTTTTCCTTTTGTAATTATTTACTTCTTAAAGATCATTCAGTGAAGAAATATTTTTCACCCTTATGGCTCTTCTTTTCCACAAATAGCTTTTCTGGTCCGTTAATTACCCGCTCAGAGGATTAGAGTTTGAAATAACGCACAAGAACCTAGGACTCATCAGCGCTTCAGAGGGCAAACTGAGTAGAGTAGATTTGTGGTTGCTATTTCAAATTCACCTTAACATCCACTTCCTTGGCTTGAGTATGATTTTGATAAAGAGGAAAATTAAGTAATAAAGATTTTTTTCCGACTCTCCAGCTTTTTGATGGTATGCCATGTAGTCAGTACTGAAAATCTTGACTATAAACAAAGGACTTTCTAGTAAAACTGACAGCTAATATGATTTCTGCTTTCATACACTCTACTTTGATGACAGTGTGGTCACAAAGGTTGATGAAATTTCGTATGTAAATTAAACTTAAGGTACAGAAATAAAATCCTAAGACGTTTGGAAGCATGGCTTTTTAAAAAAAATTGCTTCTATTCAAAACTTAGAAAAATAATTCTTTGCTAAAGTATTTCATCAATTGAGGAAAAGTTTCCCATATTCAATTTAAATGACTCGTCATTCTTTAAGTGCTTATCTTATCAAGAGGCAAGAAACCACTACAACACCCAAACTGAATTCTCCATTTTCCCCTATTTTCACACCGTGTGGCTTCATCAAACTTATTTTCCAGCTAAATAGACTTTTCAGCTTATTGTTTTTATGTTAAAGTAATTATTTTCCGCATGCAACTTCTAAGATATTTGGGTAGCCAAATATGACACAGTTCATAAACAAATTCACGGGACGGTATTCTACAGAAGGGGCTGAGAAATATGCAAGAGCAAATGTGAAGAGTGTGAGCTGAATTAAGAAATTAATGTTGGAGCGCAAGGGAAATAGATACAGTTAATGTTTCTCCAGTGGTTCAAGAAAGTGAAAACTCCTATTCTAAAAACGAAATCCTATGCAATTAATCTGAGAGTCGTGAATCTTTTTCTATTAACTATCTATTTTCAACTTTGTACCCTACAGAAACCATAATCTGTTTTTGTCATCCTCTCCAACCTAGAAAGAATTCACCTTGACATCTTCTTACTGAGATTCTACCTTCATGCTCAAATTACAGCTGGACTCCCCAGGAATTTTCATACAAATATTCTGTCTTAATAGGGCATCCCTCTCCCCTCATTAAAAAATGTGATTAGCAGGCTTGGTGCCTGTAGCTCTAGTGGCTAAGGCACCAGCCACATATACCAGAGGTGGCGGGTTTCCAGCCAGGTCCTGCCAAACAACAGTAACAACTACAACCAAAAAATAGGCAGGTGTTGTGGTGGGCGCCTGTAGTCTCAGATACTTGGGAGGCTGAGGCAAGAGAATCACTTAAGCCCAGGAGTTGGAGGTTGCTGAGAGCTCTGACACCACAGCACTCTACCCAGGGCAACAGCTTGAGGCTCTGTCTCAAAAAACAAAAACAAACAAAAAAAGTGATTAGCAAATACATGCTACCAATTCATACTTGGTAGGAGCATAAATTGTATATTATCATCAAATACTGTAGTAAGAAATCAGCATCAGATTCTGGCAACAAAACCTCTTCGTCAAGAAACATTTTACCTAAAAGAATAAACAAAAAGCTTGCTTAATGGCAGTGGATTAGGAATGGAAGTGGAGACAGGCCTGAAATTACAGTAGTGAAATTCTGCTCTAAGTTTCTCAAAAACGCCCTCCAGTTTTCTCTCATTCAACCTGAGAGTTTCTTCAGGAAATCCAGTTAAAAAAATCACTGATCTAATATAATCCTTTATTAATATAGGTAGGAGAAACTACGGCCAGAGAATCTGATTGAATCACTGAAACCACGTGCTGGAGGCAGCCCTGACCAGCAAGACCTTCCCTCCCTCTCCTACCCATCTATTCTAAATGCACAGCTCAGCTCGTTTCTAAGAAGACTCCCCAACAGGGTAACCTTTTCCATGCAGGTTTTAAGAACCTTGATATCCATATACATTAAATGGCTAGCACATTAAGTGAGCTGAAACTCAATCAATGTGTCTGAACTGAGTTATCCCAGAAAATTACTATGGACACTTCTTGAACTATCTCTTCCTGAAGAAAAAGGTCTATGTGAAGAACTGTTAAGGAGAAAATTATCCAAGCTTAGCATACCAGGCTTCTAGCTGGAGGAACTACTGTTTTCCAACTCCCTGTGGTGCCTTCCATCTGAGCCAAGAGCACCAGTTCCTTGTCAGGTTCTTAAAGGTGGCACACCAACAGGAGGGGGCATCACCAGCAGGTGGCATGGAGAAAGTCAACACAAACCACCCTGCCAAAGAGCATCAAAACCCTTCCCCATGACCCAGGCCTCTCCCCTTTCCCTTTAGTGGTAACTCAACTCTTCATAACTCATTAACCTAGCAATGAATCACATTTTGCTTTGTGTTACTTCTTCTATATTTTGCATTTTGGTTGTTTCAAAATTCAGTAGTATTTTCCACGTCTAGAAGTTCCAAACTTCCTTACAAGTTTGTTTATATTATTTCCCAAACACCCCAAAAGAGGGTTTTGCAGTTTGGCACAGCAGGTCACATTCACTGGTGACCTTAAGCTGTTTCTAGGACGTTAAATGCCTCTCTGTGGGAGGCAAACCTTTTAAATCCATCCCAATACCTGGCACTGTTTAAGGCAAGAAGTATTCACTTAATGAATACCTTCTAGATGGGAGTAAGGTGAAATTCTCATTCTGTATTTTTCTGCAAGTCTTTTGTTTGTTCTGTTTTGTTTTTAAGAGACCTGGTCTTGCTATCATCCAGGCTGGAGTGCAGTCGCCAAATTATACATAGCTCATTGTAACCTCAAACTTCTGGATTCAAGTGATCCCCCCACCTTAGCCCCCTTCTTATCAAAGGAATAACTCAAAATGTCTTGAGATACATGTACGTTGTCATTCCCTTAATAAAAACTCAGAAATTTCAATTTTTTTTTGAGACAGTGTTTCAAGTGCAGAGGCATCAGCCCAGCTCACAGCAACCTCAAACTCCTGGGCTAAAGTGATCCTCCTGTTTCAGCTACCTGAGTAGCTGGGCCCATTGGCCAGCACCACCCCACCCAGATAATTTTTTTATTTTTAGTAGAGACAGGGTGTTGCTCTTGCTCAAGCCAGTTTCAAACTCCTGAGCTCAAGGGATCCTCCCACCTGGGCTTCCCAGAGTGCTGAGATTACAGGCCTGAGCCAGCACACCTAACTGTAACAAGAGATGAAAACAGTAACAGCCAAAAGCCAGAAACACAGACTCTTCAGATACTTGGAGCAGCAGAGCAGGTGTGGAAGGCCACAATTCCCACAATCGGAATATAAATAACCAGACTCATCAGAGATTTCTAAAGCGATGGCTACTCTGGGTTCATACACTCTCAGGTTAATGGCGTCTCACCTGACTGATGAAATTTCACTGGCTTACTTCGGATAAATCAGAACCAATCTTTAATCATGACAAAATATTCATAATCTAATCCTTTTATCAAATTGACTACCACTGCAGGAGTCTCATGTGTTTGTACAATTAAAAACCCATGTTAGCTGTGTATAATAAGGCATTACATTGGATGCAAATCCTTTTCTATTGAAATAGTGCCAAGCTGACAGCAGGAAGTAGTTGATAAGAACGCAGCAAGGCATTGCTGATGGCAATCTCGATAACCGAACGCCAAGGCCGAAGGGAGCAGCCCGCTGCCTGTTACCCAAGAGCTCCTTTCTACAAAGATCAAGGGAACTGTCCTTTGGCTGCATCTCAGCCACAAAGGCAAGAAATTATCTCAACAAAAGATAGACAGGTGATAGGTACACAGGAAGAAATGAGGGAGGAAGGAGAGGGAGGGAGGGAGGAAAGAGAGGGAGGGGAAATATGATAATTTTATATCCATCTGTGATTCTGGTATTAGAAAAACGGTAGAAGACATTGTTCGGTCCTATATCCTTGGTACAGAAATACCTGTGAGTTCGGAAGCAAAGTAACACACCACATTCCAATCATTTCTATTCAGAGGAAAATTAACAAATGGATATGAAATTATGTACGACTGTGTTCTGCTGTAAGGAGTGAACTCCTATTGTTTCAGAGCCAGTACCAGGGGTCTTGAACTCTAGCACTGCTTTCCATCCTGAAAACACAGAAATAAAAATAATTTTTTAAATGATTATTTTATAGACTGATTCCCTATTTCTGGGGTATGAAAAGAACATAACCTTTGAAAGAGCCTGTCCTCCTCAGCCTAAGAGGAAGGAGAGAATTCACAGGCCCCAAAAAGGAGAAGAAGTGGATGAAGTGGCCGGGTGTAGACAGCGGGGAGGAGCAGGGACGGCAGCTGGGCAACTCCTTTAGGGGCCCACTCGGCATTCCCGGCACTCACAGCGCCTTCTCCCCACTCAGGCTTTGCTCACCCCTTTCCCCTTTCCACCCGCGTATCGAGGTTTGTTGTACTGCAAGGGAGAGGGAGTAACACAGTGACTTCTGTGGCTTATCTCCTCTTCCTCACCAGACTATCATACCTTTAGTAAATAACAATCTCTGAACCATGTCCACTGCCTACTGCTGTACCGTATTCTAAAATTCCATGAACATCAGTTTAGACTCCTGCAAATACATATTCTCGTCAGTTGTTCATAAACACCTTTGAAGTGTCCGGCGTGTTACCGTTCCCATCACAGGACGCAGTCATCGTTCACCAGCACACATCCACAAACAAAAGACAAAGATATAATTTTCAGAAGCCGAGCATGTTCCCATAATCATACGATAGAAACCAAACTAAAACGTACCTGATTTACAGTTTACGTAAGGAATCTGTAGAAGTTTTTAAAGATTACCATGAAGGCAGAAGGCCTCTAATCCCATATTATAGCCCTAGCCTAAATTAGCTTCATACCAGGAACCTGTCTGAAAGGCTCAGTTCATACAGGGCCAGGGTATTTACTGTAAGGCAGCAAAGACTGAGCTTTTCTGAAAGCTAACAAGCCCTCCAATGCCACAGACATACAAAGGGTACGCATACTAAATAATCCACGACTTGGAAAAACATCTTTACTACTGTGGGTTAGAGAGACATCATATACATCATCACCCTGCACACATTAACATCTACTGAGCAATTTTAACATTGTGATGTTTTACAAAAGTTAACAACTGAATACATCACCTTCATTTAAAAGACTGTATTTGAGACGGCGTATTTTATAGCTCTGAAGCTTTAGAAATATTTTCATTTGCAAAACTATATTCTAATACACTCACACATACATTCAACCTTGGGAGTCATGCTCAATTTATTAAGCGTGTTGGACACAACGTTGTTAAGGAAAAGAAACCCTAGAAGATCTGGCTACTGCTCTTATCTTTGACCCTCAAACTTTTCCATTTCAGTAACTGCATTAATGTCAAAACGCCATTAGGATGTCTGTCCACTTTTAAATCTCTACAGCCTGAGCAAAGCAAAACCTTGTGGGTTCAATCAGGACCATTTTCTTTTTGTATTCGGTTAAAAAAGCTTAATAGAGTCACAAGGGTCAGAATAAAAGAAAGAGGATGATAGGACAAAGCTAAATTTTAGGATGCAAAAAGCCATTTTTAGACCTGAACTGAGCAATTTTTTATTGATTTTTTTTTTCTCCTTTTGGCTTTAAAAACTCTTAGTTTTTACACTTAATTGCCAGATTCCTATGATATATAAAACCAATACCACTGACAGGACTTGTTCGTACATTTGATACAAATGCCTTTGGTTGGGTAGCATGAGGAGTGGAATTTGAGGCAGAGGCTCGTTAGGCGAGCTCTCACAACCGCCAGGGCAGCCAAGACAGAGGCAGGGATGGACACAGCCAGCCCGGCTACCACACAGCCCCTGAACACCTGCAGGGGGCAGCTCTGGAGTTGGGAGAGCCCCCCAGAGAAGTCCAGAAATGGAGCAACAGGATAAGGATGCCTAGCAGTTATACTCTGGCGTTCAATGGGGCTGCCTCTGGGGAGCAGGGTGTAAGATCCCTTCAGCCCACAGAGGTTCCTGGGGAGGGACTCAACTGTGACCCCATCAGCGGGCTGCAGTTGTGACAGCTGGAGGAAGAGAGCCCCGTCCCGAGAGGGGAATGTGGGGGGGACATTACTACATCCAGGACAACACTACAACGGTCGTGTTTTATGAACTATTTTCCAAGACAGGGCTTTTAAACACGACTTCTCATTTTCACAGTTTTTATTCTATTTTATCTCCTTGTGCACACTGACATGTCAATCCTGTTTACTAAGCGATATTCAATGGGTTTCCTATAGAGCAATGAACCTGAACAGGCAGCTTTTAATTGGCCCACATAGGAAACCGCATTACTATTAATTCCACAGCTACAACATAAAATAAAACCAGCGCTTCTCAAACTCTAGAGCAATTAGACCTCTCAGCTATTTGGCTAACTCTGCTTCATGATACCCAATGCAGTTAATTATATTTTTTGATGTTAATAGTCTCTGTCAGTCTCAAGCACAACTTTTCTTTGATGAATATTTAAATTATATTTGAATAAAAAATAATCTTGGTTATATTTCCTATTCGGTAATCATCACAGCTTAATAAAGGTCTACTCATCAAGGCTTGAAATAAATGGCCACGCACACACAAATGTCCTAGACCAACTTCCCAGACGGTGCATTTGTTATGACCACCACCCTCCCCAGCTCTCTCTCATGCCTATTTATATACATTTTTAAAGGCATAGGCTCCTTCACACAACATCCCACAATTAAATCTCAAAAGTTACTGATAAACATTCTTTTAAATTATCACGACGGAATCCCATTAATTAGCAATGAGAACATCTTAAGATTAGGCCAGAAGATAATTTAATGTGTGTGAAGAAATACCAAATTATAAAATATCTTAGATAAATCAACACACTTTCATTCATCGCTTCTTGAGGTATTGTTTTGCCAATTGCCAAGGATAGTAAGGGGAAACAAAATTTTGATTTACTAAAAGGCTTTTTGCTTAAAGACTTTATAAAAAACCCATTGAAATCATTACTACAGAAAAATAGCAAATAATAATGTTCTCCACGCAGTTGGGAGCTGGAGATGAGGGTGAAAGAAATTTCCAAAAATGGAGGTGGGGTGGGGGAGAAGTGTGCGAGAGTATGAAAGCAGAGTCTGTTAGTGTAATTTCTTAAAACTTTATAATATGATTTTAAAAACCAAGCATTTAACATAAACTGTGAATATAGGTTATTCTAGCTAAAGTCTTTTATTCAATGAACAAATAAATGGTTTATCTTACCTAGTTAATAAATGTCCCTTAATAAATTGATCCGTTAAATTTTTCATCTTTGTCTCCCTTTCCCTAAATTCTAAATCTCTAACGTACAAAGAAGATATAACTTCAAAGAGATATAATGAAATGTCCTGAAATGTACACATTAACCTATAGGCGTTCAGTGGAACACGAGGCCAATTGCTCAAAACTATCACCTGATAGAGTCGAAAGGTAAGTTACGGCTTCAAGTCTTGTGTGGCCTAAAGATTGTAAAATTTAGGAATCCTAAAGAAACAAAAGAGAAAAATCCTTAAGAGAAAAAGAAAAAAACTAGGTACCCAAGTATTAGTTATTCAGAAAGACAAAGAAAGCACAACAAATAATTTTTTTAAAAAAGCAATGAGGACAATCACCAACATAATCTAGAAAATTAAAATTAAATGATTATCTAGAAAATTAAAAATTATTTAACTGCTTGGCTTCCTCTCTCATACTTTCTTTTTTTAGGTATACGTTCTATGATTGTCTCTTCATAGAATAATTTCATAGTGTCGCTTTCTATATCGTTGCCAATCACTGAAGGTTGGGGCACAGACAGCAGGCACCTTGCACTCTCACACGTGTGCTCACGCTGGTTCCATGACTCCAGACTGTGTGCCAAAAACACGGGTATGCTGATGAATTCAATTTTATATTCATCAAAGGAGGGAGAGGGTAGGGTATGTCTGTAATGTAAGGCACTACATTTGACATATGCTCTGTGTACTCTCTGTACTCCAGCAAGAATAGGAAGGAGAAAACTCCTGTTTTGTTTAGGCATCTCTGAAAACCCAATGTACTCTTATTATTCTTCACATCTAATGACTGAAAGAATTTTCCCCAGACTGGTTCTCACTCCATGCATTAAGGCACCGTTTCCGTTCCACTACCCATGTATCTCAGGTGCCACAGAAGGCAATTAAATTACAATATGACCATTCATGTCACCATCTGTAAAGAAGTATAATGAGTAACAGAAATATTACTAGAGGCCATTTCTTCACCAGAATAGCTAGCAATAGCCAAACTGTACATGAGTGTCTGCAAACCACATAAAAATACCCCTCCTAAATCGAGACTGAATTTATCACCAACCGAACTTCCACTTACTGGATCCCAAGATGCTCTTGGCTACTCCTAAGCCACCATAAACGAGGAGAAGTGTGACAGAGACTCAGAGAATGAAATCAAAACCTTAAAAGACTGTGTTTAAAGGCTGTGCCTTCTGCGAATTTCACAGAAAACATACGACGCTGTGAACACATTCCAAGGCCTTGGAAGAGGCCTGTTCCAGTGAAAGGCCCTTCTGTTTTATGATTTGTTAGCTTTGTGGATTCACCAGAAATCCACCGTTAGAGACCCAGAGTAATATTTTCAAAAATTACAGGTGAATTCAGTTAGCAATGATAGATCTGTGGTCTAAAAAAATGAACTGAAAGAATAATCCTGAGCCAACTCAAATATAGCAACTCTCATTTCAGATGCTCTGTTAAAGCCATGGGTGTGTGTCGAGGTGAGTTCTAAAACTGTACCTTTCTTGGTTGAGTATGACATGTGAAGGAATTCTGGGAGAACTGTGACGTGTAAGAGTTACATAATAAGGGCCGGGCACGGTGGCTCATGCCTGTAATCCCAGCATTCTGGGAGGCCATGGTGGGCGGACTCAATAGTTTGAGACCAGCCTGAGATAGAGACAGACCCCTCCTCTAAAAAACAGCCAGGCACTGTGGCAGGCGCCTATAATCCCAGCTACTTGGGAGGCTGAGGCAAGAAAATCGCTTGAGCTCAGAGTTTCAGGTTGCTGTGGCCTATAGCAATCCCAAGGCACTCTACCAGAGGAGACAAAGTGAGTATATGTCTCAAAACACACACACACACACACACAAAACAGCGAGACCCCCACTGTTAAAAAAATAAAGTTATATAATACATGGATTATATCAATTTATGTGAAAAAAAATTAAAAGACTGCAGAAGTATTTATTTTACATTGTTTCATAATCAGATTTTCCTTGGAATCATTTGGCTTTAAAGCTAAATGTGGGAGAAGAAAAAATACTAAAAAAATCTAAATTGTTACATTTAAGGAAAATGCATGGCAAAGAAAAAAGAAAGAGTCTTTAAAAATTCGCAAAACAGATAAATACATCTTAGCAAAACACCATCAGAAACCTAATAACCCACAATAACGTTCCTTGGACAACGTACAAAGTTGAATACCTGCACGGTTTTTTGTTGTTGCTACTGTTTCTATTACAAGGTAGGTTTGCAATTCAGTATATGATCTATAGTATAAGAAAAGTTCACAGGACCATAGTAAGTAACAGGGTAATTTATTTTTTAGTAATTTAATATCAAATCTTTCTCGCTCCTGATTCAATAAAATGAGTCAGTAGAGTACGTGATGATTGATACTGAATCCCCAAACTAGTAAGAAAACAAAATAAGAATCTGGGGTAAACTAATGACTAAAGATGTTTTCTCTACTAAAAAACAAGCATTTTATTTACTTTACTGAGGAGTCTCATTAAAACGTATGAGAAAAATCAGTGCAAAAAACCCTCAATTTTGCCTCAAGTTATATTTATTAAATAATAAAATGTATTAAATAACAAATAGCATACTTCAGACAGTGAATATATTCCGCACCTTTAGAGAATACAGGTGTTCTTTAACTGGTAATAAAAATGTCAATGGGAAATTGTACAGCCTGCTATAAATAATTCTAATTTTTTTCCTTCCTTTTTTTTTTTTAAATAGGGGGTCTTGCACTGTGGCCCTGGCTAGAGTAGTACAGCAGAAAGATCACAGTTCATTGCAGCCTCTAACTGCTGGACTCATGCTGTCCTCCTGCCTCAGCCTCCGAAGTAGCTAGGGCTACAGGAGCATACCACCAACCCTGGCTAGAATTCCAAATTCTTAAGTGAACTTACACTTCATAACTCATTCTTATTTTCTTACCGGGTAGAAAATATGCACTACATTACATTTCAGGGTGGGGGAAAAAAACAACAGAAGCCAATTTTAAAGCAAAGCTAGCCAGCTACTGTGCCTTGATTGGAACCTCTCTACAATCTATTCTTATCTATTCAAAGTATAGCTTTTTGGAAAGGATGCTTGAAAGCCAAAATTTTGTACTGTTAGTATGACATCAGCAAATAGACCCACACCCAAAATAAGTCACGCTCCAAAACAAAGTATTCAAATCGGTATATGCCAATAATTGTAGGTAAGTAGATCTAGTGGTCTTACATGTGGATAAATGCCTATTAGTAAAATGGCACCAGGGACCTAATTATCCACAATAACTTTCCTTAGATAGGAAACAAATAAACGTATTAATTTGATGAATGTGGTTTCTGTCAAATAACTTCTTTAAATGTATACCTTATAAACAGAAATCAACATTTTAGTGTATAATAGGGAAAGGTATGTCCTAGGTGGGTAAAAAACTGCAAAGTTTATGACAAAATCTGTCCTGCAGAAACACCACTGTCATCTCATTCATAATACTCACCTTCCAAAGAGAAGCCTGGAATAAATAATCCCTGAGGCTATGAAAAGAACTATGAAAAGATCATTTTGATCATTTTGAGATTTATAGGTCAAATAAAATGTTCATGTTTCATTTTCTTGACTTTGACTCTATTTCTCCACCTCTCTGCTTTGGTTTCAAAAATAAAGACCCTTAAAAAGGAAAACCGAAGGGGGGGGGAACCACTAAAGTTTAAATGAGATACAGCTTTGCTTTTAAAAACTAATTCCCCTTATCCTCCGGTGTATCCAACCTGTACGCGTGTTCAAAAACAAGAGAGAATTCAACTTTTAAGGTATTATTCAAGCCCCTGAATTTCACTGAATGATCCTGAGGGAGAATGGTCCGGGCTGCTTTAACCAATGGACACAAAGGTAAAGCTTGATCTATGAATGGAGAGTACCAATGAAAACAAGCAATTCTCACCTGTCCCCACCTCAGTCTTCACTATCCAGTAGAAGAATTACTTTATTCTCATTTAAAAAGGAATAACAGAGGACCCTCCAGGGCAGAATCTCTGATGTGACTTTTTTTCTACAGTTGAAAAAGATATTTAGATCATCTGTCTTCTAAGCCATTTCATAATTTATTAGTCTTTCTCGTACACTATATGTGAATGTTTAATATGGTTCATGTTTATTACTGCCAACAGTTTCCCCTTCCGATGAGTGCTTTGGTTTAAATGCTCATCAGTAAGTGACATGCAAAGTATGTGTCTAATTAGATAGACCAATTAGAGCGCTAATGACTATTTATTACTGTACCATGATTCAAGAATCTATACTAGTAAGCTCTCAAATCCTCAGCCAAAGAGATGTGCTTTTAATACCAGTTAGCAGTATGGAAACAACTCGGCCAAGAGCGTGAGAATTAGTGGGACTCCATCAACTAACAGAAAATAAGCTAAGTACACTGCATAGAGGTGATGGGTCGGGAATGTGTGAGTCATTTATTTTTCTATATGTATTTCATCCTAATGGACAAATGGCTGATAAACCTGACATCACAGGTAGATAAAAGCACTTGAGATAAACAGTGTTAAGGTGAGAATGTAGTTTTTCAGAAGTGGTAGGCATAGATCCTACAAGAATGAATAAGAATAGCCCGAAATAACAAGGCAAGGATAAAAGAGGCCGACCCCTCAAACATTACGAAATATTAAATTAGACGACGGAGGAAGATCCGGTTCATTTTTTCCCTTTTGAAAAATGCCACTAGTGGGGGAACAATGTGAAGATCTTAGAAAGAAGAGTTTCAAGTTCATTGTTACCTATAAGGGAAATCAGGAAATAAACATTAATTAAATAAAACCTCTTTCATGTAACTCTGACTTGGATACAAAGCTTCTTTATGAATGAATGATCAATATAAAAGTTGAAAGGACTGTATGTCAAGGCGAGTACACACAAACTGAAATCTATAATCATGAAGTCTGCCAGGAACACTGGCAGGACCACGGCTGCATTTTAATGAACTTCCTTGATTAAATTCTGAGAAGCTTCCAATACTCACCACTTCCCACAGTAAGGCTTCTTATGTGCCCGGGAAAGGTAAGTATCTTCTATGTTGAAGTATTTTATATAAAATTAATACCTATTAGTGTATCTGAAAATATCTGAAGTATATAAAAAAAAATCTAGATAAATGAGAATACATTTTCATGCTACTAATGAGTGAGGTTCTAGGTTCAGAAGGCTTGACTATTTCAAGCCCCTGTGCCAAATAATTCAACTTTTTTCTCAAGCCTCACAAAGTTAAAAGAAAGGTATCACACGGCCACTCCTGCTCAAGGATATTATAAAAATAAGTGAGGAGAATATAGCTACAGCAATGTGAACAAAGCGTGCTGACTACAGTGACAGATGATTCTCCAAGTGTAAGGAAAGGGAGTTAGAGTATGTCGAGCCCCCAGTTCCCCTGCAGCTCTAACAATCCAGTATTCAGTAACTCTCTTAAAACATAAGGCCTGGCCTGTGGCCCGCCCCCCCCACTATAGAGGGCACCTATCTACGAGCTTGCCTAGCGGCAAGGATGGGAGCTGGCATGACAGAGAAAGATCATTCTGCTTACACCAGAGTAAGGCGTGCCTGGTCCTCTTCATGCGGTCTTACTTCCAGCTGAACGTGGAGCTATGCACTCAATTGTCCATTCTCACTCTACTGTCACGTAAAGAACCAAGGAACATCAAAGTAATGCCCTTTACACGGACAGTAACACGCTCCGTCAAATCCTCAGGCACACAAAAAATGATTACCACTTGACATGATCTTGAGTTAACAAAGTTAAATAAAGAACTTACAGGGCGGTGCCCGTGCTCAAAAGGGTAGGGTGCCGGCCCCATACGCCAGAGGTGGTGGGTTCAAACCCAGCCCTGGCCAAAAGAACTTACAGGCAACAGGTTAGAATAGTGATTTAGAAAAAGGAAATTCTACGACAGAAAAACGATTCCGTGGGTTATAGGAAGGGAAGAGATCATCCTCGCACCTATACATGAGAGCTTACTTCCATCCCTATCCCACCCTTCCAGGAAACACCAGGGTCTAAATTCAGCTTTGTCACTTACTTAGCTTAAGTTAACTACACAGGACCTAAGTTCCAGGAGCTAGATTTTTTTTTCCTTTCACTTAAGATAAGGATCCCTGAATCATATCCTACTTTATCAATGTGTATCCCGTATTTTTTCCCTGTCTGGGTGCATGTGACCAAGGCAGTACCTAATTCCTACTGGTCTGTGCAGCTCATTGCTATTTTCTTGATTTCCATCCTGAAACTCTTCTGTCTTGAAAATCCTAATGTGTTCTTCTATTTGAGCTGTCAAAATAGAATAAAAATTTTCAACATCGTGGAGAAGATGATTGCCTCTCTTTTGTACTCTACTAATGGCTGTTAAGACATGATACTTCTGAGCCATTCCAGGGTGCTTCACGCCACGTCACTGCTGTCCCTTCAAAGCAGGTGTCCTCTTGGGCTTCTGCACAGGGAAACCACATCATTTCTGTGGGTTATACACCGTTATCTACAGACCTGCAACTACCAACTCATGTCTGTTTTCTTCTTCCATTTATTCTCCTTCAACCCCTTATGTGAGTGTCAAACCTGTGTAGAGAACTGCCTGCTCTACTGTTTATTTGCCACCCAGTTCCCAAATAACGGAACTGGATACTAAATGGATAGTGTAACAGCCAAAAATACTAAATAATAAGAAACCTAGTGTCATTATGTTATAAGGTTCTAGTCAGTTGCTATCTTGACATGTATTAAGAATTTGGCTAAAAGCTTGGAAGGAATCAGGCTAATTCCCCAAGTCTAGAACGTCACTTGGGCAATTTCAGTTCTTTCAAAAAAAAAAAAAAAAAAAGAAGGGATCCTATCGTTCAATCAATTACATAAAATGCACCTTCCTACCACAGGGGATAAATGCAACTTGCACTCTCACTATCTTTTTCAGATCAGGACGTGCTCCTTTTAGGAGCTGTCTGTATTTAGGAAGGTGCACTCATACCTATCAGGCGGTATAAACTGCTGTGTCAAACAGGACCCAACTCTGCACATCAACTTCACATTTAATACTGAAACCTAAATCAGTAAATAATTATTTTCAGATCTCTGGGCCAAAGAGCTGAAAACTTAAGAATAGTACAAAACATCACCCGAGATGGCAAACTACCTTGATGACAACGGGACATGAAGAGACAGTGGGTTATAAACAATTGGGGGAAGACCTCAGGTCCATTTTAGCACAGGGTGTCCAACCTGAGGGCTGTGGGCCGCAGGCAGATTTCTTGGAGGACTGCTATGCTTATCTAGGGTGTGGAGTATCAGGTGTGGACCTTTTCCTCAGCTAGTCAGCTATCCTTAGCGTTTGTGTCTTTAACATGTAGCCCAAGAGGACTCTGATTCTTTCACTGTGCAGCAGGAAAGAAAAAAAATCTGGACACCCTTGATTTAGCACATTGTTTTAAGATACCTACTAGATTGTACCCAGGTGCTATGAAGACCCAGTACTGTTAAGAAACTTCTAAGTAACTTATTAATAAGACACTTCAGATTAGTAGTAAGGTTTATTTGAGGTCAAAGTGCTAATAACTGTGAGGGTTTTTTTTTTGTTTGTTTGTTTTTTGAGACAGAGTCTCACTATGTCGCCCTTGGTAGAGTGCTGTCGCATCACAGCTCACAGCAACCTTAAACTCTTGGGCTTAAGTGATTCTCTTGCCTCAGTCTCCGAAGTAGCAGAGACTACAGGTGCCCACCACAATGCCTAACCATTTAGTGATGGGCACCAAGCCTGTGTCAGATGTTTTAAGTTGCCCCACGATAATTACCTTGAAAGAGTGTTAAAAAAAAATTATCCGTAATGGTGACTACGCCATAAAGTATCAAACATCATTTGAAGAAACAATTTCACTCTTGCTTTTTAGGATTAGATTCTCGGTATACTTTAAAGACAAATAGGTGATCAGTTACTAATAGAGCCTTAACTTCACACGTTTAAGTGAGCAGGAAATAGAAAATGGATTATAATAGTGATACTTTTACCTCATCCACAGTCTAAATTACAATTGTATTTACTTACTTGATTCTCAACTGCTGAAGTGGTAACAGTAGAAGAGAGGGGTGAAATACAATGCAAATCTATAAAGGCACTGAAATTAATGTGTCTGTCTCTATCATTATATATAAAAAGGGGCATCCAAATTTCATGGGAAAATGCTAGTGTTTTTACTTGAGATTTCCAAAAAGACATTTTCTACATTAAAGAAATACGTATGTTTCCCTTTACTACATTACTGAAAAATCACATTTGTCGAGGAATTTGTAAGTAAATGGAAAAAAAGTTTGCTCCATGATTAGCGGTTTAGTATTTTTAAATTATAAAACAGGGATAAGTTATTTTACATGTTCAATAATTATTCATAGCAACATAGTAATTCAGCTGCAAAAATACTGCCTACCTATTTATCTTGTAGCTATCTGAAACCATGTAGCAGCCAAGTCTGAAAGACTTCCTTGGAGGTTTGTACTCCGAGGCGCGTGGAGCAGGGCCCTTATCGCTTCCACTGTGAACTGATGGTGAAGTCATCCTCACACCGTCTTCCTTCTCACGGACACGTTTATGTTTAAACTGCCATTGTGCTAATTAAACAGTTCTAAGCCATCAGTATAAAACATTTCAAAATTGGGGATTTTGCCACTGAGCTTTAAAACTACCCTCTTATTCGTGCTAATATCCCAAACATTGTTCACAGATTTTTATAACAAACAAGGAGAGAGAAAATCTGTATGCTTTCCCAGAATTTAAATATGTTCCAACTCTACGTTCTTTTTTCTTTTTTTCTCTTGTAGTTTTTGGCCAGGCCTGAGTTTGAACACGCCACCTCTGAGATGGGGCAGGCTCCCTACTCCTTTGAGCCACAGTACCTTTTTTAAAAGTACTGGTTGAGTATCTCTAATCTAAAATCCAAAATCTGAAATGCTTCAAAAGCTGGAACTTTTTCAGGGCCAACATGAGCTGAAAGGTCATGTTCAAAGAAAATATTCATTAGAACATTCCAGATTTTCAGATTAAGGTTGTTCAACCTGTACAATGTAAATATTCCAAAATCCAAAAAAAAAAAACCAAATCTGGAACACTTCTGGTTCCCAACATTTCAGATAAAAATATCCTCGACCAGTGTTATCAAAAAGTACAGCCAGGCTTTTATAAAATAATGAAATAACAAAAATAACCTGATACTTTTTCTTGACTATTTCCTACAACTTACAATAATGTTTCTATGTAGAAGTATGGTAAGACTTACAAATGTGACCAGATACTTTCTGTGTACTTAAAATGTATAACCCAGCAAACCAAGACAGGTTCCCTGCAGCACACAATCCCATGTCTTCCAGACCTTCTCTTTGTGCCAATATCCACAGTTTCTAACTTGTCCGTCTAGTAAAAATAGGTAATTGTAGATAATTCTCCACTTCCTATCTCCCCCTGTTTACTTTTGGATGCCAAACTATACCCGGGGATCAACATGTAAAGACTAGGTAAGCGGCCAAAGGCAGCTCCCGAATTTTGAAATATAAGACGCAAAATGTTCTATTACCATTCCACTGAGCATATTCATTTTCTCAAGAATTTAAATTCTACGTAGTCGTTTCCTTCAGTAGCTTTAAAAACACTGGTTACTATGATGTATTGTTGATAAAAAAAAAAATGCCAATATATTCTCTGTGACCCACATTCTTGTAACACACATTTTTAAAAATAGTTTTTCCATCCTTTCCTTCACTGCCTCTTATCTTTCCATGTTTCCTGGTGCCTGTGCTGACCGGCCTCACCTAGAACATTTGGTGTTCTACTTTCAAGTGGACTAAATTAAGTGAGAAAGGGAATCGGAATATTGTGTCCAAATGGGGTAAAAAGGTAAGAAGGAGGATAAAGGTTTTCAAAAGAAAATGAAGGATTTTTCTAGTAAACAAAAGACAAAAGTATGAACATGTAATAAACTCTATGAAATGTAGGTCTCCCCTCAGAGTATCTCTTTGCTACAAATAATGAGAGGTGCTAGGTGACGGTGCTCTGGAGAAATGGATACCCTTGTTTCAGCTTGATTACCACAAAACTAACCACCATCTTAATATCTTATAAAAGTCTACTTACAGTGGTGGGAATGCCGCAATTAAAAAAAAAAAATGCTGGGGAGTGCCTGTGGCTCAAAGGAGTAGGGCACTGGCCCCATATGCCAGAGGTGGCAGGTTCAAACCCAGCCCCAGCCAAAAAAAAAAAGTCAAGGTCAGGTTCTCTGTGTCTCATACAAGACAGATAGTTCACCAAAAAACATATGCACACGGCAATTAGCATCTGAAAAGATGGTCAGCATTCTATGGCATTAAAGAATCACTAATTAAAACAACAATGAGACTCCAGGACACACCAGTTCCACACACTGACAGCACCAGTGCTGGTGAGAGTGTGGAGCAGCGGGAACGCCCACTCACTGCTGGTGGAGTGTAAAGTGGTGCAGGTGCTTTGGGAGACAGATTGGGCGGTTTCTCACATAAGTAAACAGGTTCACCATACGGTCCAGAAGCTATGCTCCTGGATATACACCAAAAGGCCTGAAAACTGATGTCCACCCAGGAGCCTGCACAGGGAGGACTGCAGCAGTTTTACTCAGAACTGCCAAAACTTGGAAGCAGCAAAGGCATCAATAAACTGCGGTACATCCACACAGTGGAATATTATTCCACACGAAAAAGTGAACCAACAAGCCAAGAAAAGACAAAGGGAAACTCACGTGCATATTGCCAAGTGAAAGAAGTCGGTCTACAAAAGATCAGCAGCTTCCAAGCATTAGGGGACGCGAGGGATGAATAAGCAAAACACAGAGGATGCTGAGGGCAGGGAATTTACAGTCACAGGTTGCAAAGCAACAGGGATGCGTTCTGAGCAATGCGTGGCCAGGCAACACCGTTGTGTGGACTTCAGAGTGTACTTACACAAAGCTAGATGGTACAGCCAACTGCACACCTAGCCTGTTGTGACACAGCCTGCCGCTCCCAGGCTGCAAACTAGTACGCATGTTACTGCACTGACCTCCAGATGCACACTGGTCAGTGTTGGTGTATCTGAACACAGAAATGGCAGTGTGCTATGCTACGACTGTGATGGCTCAGACATCACAGGGAGGTAGTAATCTTTCAACTCCACTATAACCTGATGTGCAGTCTACTGCTGGCCAAAAGGTCTTTATGCAGCAAATAACTGTATTCTGTGTGATACTACCACAGCGGATGGGTCCACAGTTTACACCATAGTTTGGACTACTGCACTAACAGTCCATAGTTTTATGCTTGGTGTTGTACGTTCTATGGGTTTTGAACATTACATACCCCCTGCCTCCACCCGCTCACAACCTCCCTCACTGTTGCCATCTGGCATTTCGGTGGTACATTCTTTACTACATCAACACAGCATCACCGTGACTCAGAGTCCGTAGTTTTACTCTTGGTGTGCCCAGAGGGCAGTGTTTCCTCCATAGTCTTGGTGTTCCACGAGTAAAACTACAGACTCTGAGTCACGGTGATGCTGTGCTGATGTAGTAAAGAACGTACCACCAAAGTGCCAGATGGTAACAGTGAGGGAGGTTGTGAGGGATTATGTGGGAACTCTCTGTACGTGCTGCTCAATTTTGCTGTAAACCTAAAACTGCTCTAAAAAAATTTATTAATTAAAAAAAAAGTAAGAGCAATGACTGTCAAAGACCCAGACATTTAAATGTTTTTGGTATTATAGAAATATTAGGTTACATTTAAAATATTATTCTTGGCTCGGCGCCTGTGGCTCAAGCAGCTAAGGAGCCAGCCACATACACCTAATGTGGCAGGTTCAAATCCCCAGCCCAGGCCCGCCAAACAACAATGATGGCTGCAACAAAAAATGGCCGGGCGTAGTGGCGGGCGCCTGTAGTCCCAGTTACTTGGGAGGCTGAGGCAGGAGACTCGCTTGAGCCCAGGAGTTGGAGGTTGCTGTGA
>CAUYTI010092860.1:0-76787 GCA_963575145.1 Galago senegalensis | reverse complement strand
CTGTATATGTGTACACTTTATGGTGGAGAAACCTAGCATGCTGAACTTTAACCAAGAGATCAGAGTTAACCTCACCCCTTCCCGGATAAATCAGAGTCCTGCCTAGTGATACAATGTGTCAGGATGTCACATCCCTTCTGTGGCCTTCCTGTCTAAAGTTTAACCACAGACAAATCCAGAGTGAGGGACATACTACAAAAATTTCAAGTTCATAAAAGACAAAGACTCTAAAATTATTCTAGTTTAGAGGAGCCCAAAGAGACAAAACAATTAAATGTAGCACAGGATCCTGGACTGAAACCTGCACCAGAAAAAAAAAATGTTTTATTTTGCTATAAGGGATGTGATTAGGAAATTAAAGAAGTTTGGATAAAGCCATAAATTAGATGGTAATAATATCTGAAGAAGTTAGGAATAAAAGGCTATAAGGCTTACAGCAAGTCAGAAAATTAGAACTCTAAGATATATTATTAAAATGATACATATGTATATTCACAGGCAAACACACACACAGAGAATATGACAAAGAAAATGTGATAAAGGCAAAAATTAACATTTAGGGATTCTGGATAAAGTTATTTTGAGAGTTTTTATTCTATTGCAATTTTTCTCTAAATCTGGAATTACTTTAAAATAAAAAAAAAAACAAGTGTATACCACTCCTATTTGTTGGGATCAAGCATCAGTGGCCCATTTTTCCAATGGTTAATAAAGTGTCATTTTGTTCCAGCATAGTGTCAGCTTTGGCTTCATAACAAGGGTCACTTCCCAAGTCTCCCTTGTTCTCTGCAGCTGTTTGGTGTTTGTGAGCACAGGCCTTTCGTCCCAGGCTGCTGATGGACCCAGGGGGCCTTACTGTCCTGATAGTCACCCAGGATGCAGCTGGTGTGTAGGGTCTGGGAGTGTCTGTAGGAAGCTGGGCAATGTCCTCCCAGGGGCTGAGCCGGGCTGGCGGAGGGGAGGAGCTAGTTAGGAATGACACCAAGGGAGCAGGGGAGACGGAGTGGGGGGAAGATCTCTGCTTTCCCTTCCTTTCCAGGATCACCATGTTATCCTTCAGAAACACTTGAGTGTTTCCCTAACCACTGTCACCAGATAGGTCTTCTGGGTTCCCTAGCAATTCTGAAAAGTGAATCTCTCACGACTCCTTCCCCTTTACACACATGACTATGCACACACACATATACATGCATGCACACGTGTGTGCACGTACAGTACACACATACCTGCATATGCAAACATGCTTACTGAGAACATCTCCCTACCCACACCTTCCCTGGGGTCCTGTCCCGGTCTTACATCACCCAGTGCCCAGCAGCTGAATGTCAATGGTTAAGTATGACATCTGGGTGCAATTGCTAATCAGGAACACTTAGCAGGGCTCCAGGTGCAAGCAGGGCCCTGCTGGCTTTCCAGAAAATTGTAAGTGCTCAGTAAGATATCTGTGTCTGGTTCTGCCAGACACATCATAAAACCTCAGAACTTATATGCTGATGGCAAATGTCCTTAACAGTTAGTTGTCTTCTCTTAGAGGTTTCAATATGGCATTCATTGAGGGTAGAAAAAAAATATTATTGCTGTCCCTGAAGGGAAATAAATGAAATACTTCATACGTGATGCCAGACTGCGTGGTCAACACACTGCTGTTGTGTAGAGTTTAATTTGGGCGGAAGTGTCGGGAGCCAGCTCCCAGATGCTGAGTGATCAGAACTCAGAGGGGACCTGGACGAGTCAGTGTCTGGAACGCGGCTTGGCTTGAGATGGAACTGGCAGGAGCTCAAGGGTAGGAGAGGCATGGTGGTGTCTGGGAACTGGCTAAGTCATGAGCCTGCTGGCTGCTGATGACTTGGTCTTCTACAGCCCAGAGTTGTGGGCTCACAGGCATAACACTGCCACCTGTATGGAGGCGGGGGGCGGCGGGGGTACGGGGAGATCTGAGGGGGCCAAGGATGTCCCAGGTAATTTATGAGGGCAATTGTTTTAAAGGGACCGTCCCAGAAAATGTGTCTCCTTCAAACAATGAGCTCATCTCCAGCAGTGAGTTAGTGATTACTCAGCAGAGGCCCCTGTCTGGAAGGTGGTGGGGGACAGTGACAAATACCCCCTTCAAAGGAAATCAACCATAGTGGACTTAGATGAAGAAATGCCGTGCTTGGCAGCTGGGAAAGAATGTGGTTTCTTCTGAAGAAAACAGGGTGGGACAGACTGCAGATGAACATCCATGACTTCCTGCGAGTGTGTTCTCAGGAGGCTGTCCAAATCTTTCCTTAATTTGGGTTTGTGAGCCTTTCCATCCTGGCCATGAGTTGCATAAAGACAGTTTATTTCAAAGCCTGACTTTGCAAAACTGATGTAGTCCACACCTTACCCACTGGATATCATAAAATCCCGTCTGGTGCCAATGGAGGGGATACTTTCAGAGACTTAGATGAAGTTTCACTCTGACACCTTGTTTTGAAATGCCTGGGAATGGTGGGTCATCTCAGGGCAAAACTGGGGAACTGCTAGTGCAGCCAGTTGCTAAGACAGCTTTTGTTCACAAAAGACTGGACCCAGAGGTCTTGAGGAGCAACCCAGTTATCCCTGAAGAGAGGACAAGCGTTTACCCAAACTGCAGAATCTCCAAATAGCAGGCTACGAAGTGAATTCTTTAGCTTAACGGTAATCTTTAGCAATGTTCAAGTGACTTGTCATGTATTGTCTCATCTCATCTTCACAATCATCTTTAACAAATGTTTACTGGGTTTCAACACAGATTTCTGAGGGCCTCCTAGACTTTGTAACTAAGCAAGGCACTTGGGACAGCACAGGGAGCAGACAGGTGTGGTCTCTGCCCTCACAAATCTAACCTATCTTGAGAGAAGACAGTAATTATAAATGCTACTTAACTCCAAGAGATCTAATTTTTGTTTGGTCTTATTTTATTTTTCTTAAAGGTGGTCAATTGTCCCCACACATTTACTGGATGGCTTGTCTTTCCTATTATTTTTGATGCCACTTCTCATATATTCAAGATCTGTATGTGTAGGACTCTTTCTGGACTTTTAATGTGTTCCATTGGCCTGTTTATGTTTATTATGTTAGAGCTAAATCCATTGTTCAAGCATTCTTATAATGAATATTGATACACGGTTGAGTAGACCCTCCACTTTTATTTCATAATTGTCTTCATTTCTCTGAGGCTTTTGTTTATTCTTCTAAGTTTTAGGTTTAGCTCGCTCTCATTCTACAAAGAACATAGTTGGGATTAACTCCAAGGTGGAACAATTTCTTTCCTTCATTTACCAAGGAAAAAAACTGAGGTTCACAGGTAATTCCTCTTGCTCAGAACTATGAGAAAAAACTATTTTCTATTATATCATCCTCTGTCCTAGGATCAATAATTTCAGTTAGATTGCTTTACCAGGTAACATTTCTTTGTCACAAAAATGTAAGTTCAGGTGAGAATTTACTTTATAAAAATAACTAATATTACAGAAATTTATTAAATATAGACAATTTCCACTACCTATTCTATTTTTGACCCATTTTTGTTGTACTGGTAAATTCTTCTTTTTTTTTTCTTTCAGTTTTTGGCTGGGGCCAGGTTTGAACCCACCACCTCTGGTAGATGGGGCCAGTGCCCTACTCCTTGAGCCATAGGCACCACCTTGTTATACTGGTAAATTCTAACAAAATATCCGAGTTCTCCATTCCCTCTCACACAGTCATACTAAGACTTTGAAAAAGTAACTCCTCAAATCTGACCTTCTCTGTAACAGATTCCCTGTGTTCATGTTCAAAACATCCTCACAACCAAATTCACAAGATTAAAATGATTTTACTCTTTTCTGTCTAGTCTGGGCTTCGAATGATATCTGACACATAGTGACTGTTGGACACATGTTGAGTCAGTCACGATTGGCTTCAGGGTTGTTTTAAAACAAACAAACAAAAATCCTACGTTTTTCTTCATTCTTCAGCCAGAACATGATCTTACATTTCACAGACTGCCCTGATTATTCACTTGAACCTACACAACCCATAAAATCCAATGTCAAGGTGAACATTCTTAATCTTATATAAGAAAATTTCAATTAGCCAAGCTAATTAAGGAGGGCTGGTTCTCGAATAATTTCAGAAATTAATAGTACCAGAATTGTTATAATAGCATGTCTCAGAAGATCTCTCCCAAAAGGGATGGTTTAGTTGAGAAGAAGCTGAATGGGATGTAAACATATTTGGAATCATCTTGAAGCGTGTTTCAGTGCTGAGTACGTGTTTCTTTGATGTGGATTTTGTTTTCATAAGGCTGACCACAACATTCAGAATATATAGTCAGTCTTTTCTGGGATGACAAAAGTACAGTTTGCAAACTTCTTGCTTCTCCCGAGGGGAAATGAAGACCAGAGTGGAAAGGCAGCAGACAAAAAAGGAGAAATGAAGGGGTTATACTTAGGCTTCTCCTTTCCTCATTATTTGTCCTTCAATTTTCTCATGTTTGTAATGATAGAACCACAGCCAATGATCTGTGTCTACAATCCTTTATGGAGATGCTGCAAGCTACCGTATGTAGAAAAATACATCCCAAAGACAAATATGAGGGGGCCTAAAAATTCTTTCCCACGAACATTCAGTTTACTGGGCAGTAAATAAATGAGAAAACAAGGTCATACTGCAAAATACAGTTTGTCATTTCAATGATTCTGAGTCATCTTTCATCAAACAGTCTCTTCTGGTGGTGGAGCCAATTCTTAGATTGAGAAGGAATTTACAACATGGAGCTGCAATTTTATCAAATCTCTTAAGCTGCCATCCATCTATGAAGGAAAGGGATCTAGGGGGCGGCGCCTGTGGCTCAGAGGAGTAAGGCGCTGGCCCCATATGCCAGAGGTGGCAGGTTCAAACCCAGCCCTGACCAAAAACTGTAAAAAAAAAAAAAAGGGATCTAGGAGTGGGACCAATCACAGTCAGATGTTACGAAATCTCCCTGGTCACTCTGTTTGCAGGACCTTGATCCCCCTCCCTTTTCTGTATTTCCCAGTGGATCAACCATATAGCATATCCTAGGGCAGCACTGGACCAGAGCAACGTGCCACAGGGGTGGACCAAAGCCACATGATTTATGATGATTTAAAACTCCACGTACAAGCTCTAGCGTTCAACACACAACTATGTGAGACAATCTTGAAGTAAAGAACTTCTTGAAAGGTCCCCCAAACATACACCAATCACATTCAGCCCAAAGTTATCTTGTCCAACCCCTGTTGGAGCTCTTATTATAACTTGTTCAAGGTTATCAGATTAGTTAGCAGCCAAGGTTAAACCCAGGACTGAAGATTTCCAGTATTTTGGTCATGCTTTCATAAGCACCTGCAGACAAGACATTCCAAATCAGATTTCTCCCTCCCTCTTAAACTCATTTTTGATTTGAGTATCTTTTTTTTTTTCTGAAACTAATTACAAACTTACAGTTTGGCACCGAGCCGAGCTCAACTAGATCATTGCTTCAGGCTCTTTTAGGGTAAATATCTAAGGCAGAGGTTTCCCGACTGTGCTCTGTGAAACCTCCTCAGGGTCCACAGCACGGAGATGTACACATGTGAGTGTGTGAGTGTCCGCACAGCTCGTGTGTGTGATGTGGGGGGCAGGGCTCGACATCTTGTCCCTCAACTTTTATAAGATTACCCCCTTCTTTCCTATTTACTTTGTGTAAGATTTTAAAAAAGCAAGGAAAAAACTGCCTGAGGTGTCAGACATATATCCCATAGATAACGTCTCCTGAGTCCCAGGAAAAAAATTATATTTTAAATGTACAATTATTATTTACAATTATCAAGTCTGTACTACTGACACTTCTATAACTTTGGGCTGTTTAGTCCACAGGCTCCATTCATTATCTGGGGGTTTTTTTGTTGGAGCTCTTGCATATGTGTTGAATGACCAGCATGCCTAACAGGCATTTCATATACAGAATCACTGTGCTGTCTCATGTGTAACTGAAAGTCAAAATTTCACAATACAGCAGTGGGCTGATGCACAGAATTTAGCAGTCTAGGCCCCAAGCCTGAATTCTTTAAAACTAATATAGATGCTCCTTGACTTACAATGGGGCTACATCCTGAATAACCCCTCATAGTTGAAAATGTCATAAGTTGAAAATTCATCTAATACACGCCTCATCTGCAGAACATCATAGCTTAGCCTGGCCTCATGTAAACATGCTAAGACACTTTGCATTAGCCTCCATTTGGGCAAATCACCTGGCAACCCCATGACTGTAGAGTATCAGTTGTTCACCCTTGCGATCCTGTGATTGGGAGCTGTGGCTCTCTACCACCGCCCAGATTCTCCACAGAATGTCATTCACTTATCACTGGCCCAGGAAAGATAAAAATTCAAAATTCAAGGTGTGGTTTCTACTGAATTCTTATTGCTTCCACATCATCATAAAGTAAAAAAATTGCTAAGTCAACTCATCTGAAGTTGGGGACTGCCGGTATATCAGATAAAGCCACTTCAGGATATTGCTTTGGATAGTAAATGTACAGACTGGACCATCCCTATGCCCAGTGAGAAGGCCTGGAATACTGTGGGGATGCCCTCTCCACCCGTCCACATCCCCAACACAGTTTTTGACCTAAAAAGAGGTCTTGATTTGGAGAAATGGACAATGTGGAAACTGCTAAGTGATTTAACTATGACTTCCAGTGGAAAATGACTTGGAAGCTGTCGCATATTCACAAGTAAATAATGTACCTGAAGGTATCTGAAAATTATCTTTCTTGCATAAGCATTTTTTGCTAGCTTTGCCTCAAGGCAAATAACCCTGGGAGAGTTAATTCAGAGAGTTGTTATTAGACAATTCTTTATAACTAAGATAGACTAATTAGCTCTTCCCTAAGAGTTCATTTTGAGGTTGGAGAGAGCACCAGAATATGGAAACTGAAGAGAGAGAAGGAAAGTCACTGGGCAGGGGGCAAACAGAATCAGGTGGTGGTATGCAAGGGAGAGATGGTGAAGACTAGCTATAGCATTTGTTACAAATTATAAAGAGGCGTAGAGAGCTTAAGTTTGGAATTGAAAGGCATTTTTTCCTGACTTGTTAAGTGCGAATAGCCTGATTTATAATAAACATACTAGATTATCACAGGCTTAAGTGGGTCTTTCTCATTTCTGCACACCCAGTGACTAATATAGAACCCAACACATTGTAGTCACTCCTTAAGTGTTTATTGTTTGTAGTACTTAACTATAAACAATAAGCATTTGAGGAGTGCCTGTGTATGTGTGTTTCTGTACCAGAGAAAGCAAATTCCTATTTCTTAGCTTGATGCATTCCATGGTAGTACATATGACATTAGATGCCCTCTTCATCTAATATGCATGCAATTGACCATTCTGAACTAAGAAATTGGCTTCCTCTGAATCCTGATGCTCTTAGACGGAAATTGAGATAAATATTTGACCATCCTTCTCTGTGCCCTCATGGAATTGTGTGGCATCCTTGTGCTAATTTACTATTGAATGTCTACTCATCTCTCAGTGACAAAAGAAGTTAAAGTTAGTACATGGGTCACTATGAAAGTACTGAGACAGACTGTGTTGTGGTCCATTATGTCACTTCCAAGAAACACGGTTGACAGCATCCTTTCTGATTCACCCATGCAAGTTTCAACCTGCTCAGCTTACCAGTGGTGCTGGGAGGGATTCATGTGTTTCCGTCCACATGGATTTTATGTTTCTTGATGTTTGTGTATCTCAAAACATTTGTAGTGACCTATTATACAAAAAGAACATTCTTCTTCACCTATAACTTGAAGTAAAACAAAAACTTATAAAAATATTTTGAGATCTGAAGTCTACAAAGGCTTTTGACATACACAGACTAATTTTGTGATGGACTTGTGATATTTCTATGACTGTGAGCTCATAAAATTATATCAGAGATTATTTATAACAAACAAAAAAAAGGTACATGTACATTTTTCAGTTTTTAAGAGAAATGGGCATGGTATTTCCTAATCCATGGAGTTTCCATTCACAGAAAGGGCTAAGTAAGGGGGAAAAAAATACACAGAAAAGCACTATATTAGCCAAATGAACCAAATCAGGAAAGGGTAACACTATTTGCAATTTAACCAGCCAAGTTAAACATGACATGATTAGAGCCAATCTTTGGGGACCAAGTTAGTAGTAATTGTCCCTTGTTTAACTTGGCCAATTAAAGGCCAAACTTTTCTAAATTGGCTATTTTCAAAGCAATCACACCTTTGCACTGAGAATTTTTTTTCAGCTTGCCATTTTTAATTTAGGTATTTGACTAGTTAATGGATGTATGTGTACATGGATCTATGCCTAAATATTTGCACATAATACAAAATTAATACACATTTGTGTTAAACAGAATAATTAGCTTTTTATTAATATGCTGTTTAATGAAATCAGGGTCATATATGTTTTTTCATATCTAATAACTTCCAACATCTGGAGAAAGTATCTAAGCTAAGTAAAGAGTCCTAGGAAGTATTATAACTATGGTAAGACAAAATAATCTAGCAAAAGTAGGCTAGAAGACTAAATGTTCATTTTTTTCTACCAACCATGAATGCATGGAAATCTTCATTTCCTTCAATATCATGAGTTAGTTAATACTTATTAAATACTCATTCCATGTGGAAAAGTGCTCTTGAGTAGACTCTGGGTGACTCCCACCAAAGCTCCAGAAATTATCACTATTTCAAGAAGTATCTGCTCCAAGAAGAAAACAAGAAGAGAATCAAACCATGCAAGGCATGAATATAAGGTCCTGAGAGTTGGAGTCAGCTACTCAACTTTTCCTATTGGGATTAAAGTATATATGTAAGTATTATGAGTTAGGACACTGAAAGGGAGAAAAGAAAGGAGATTGGTGTAGCTTTATGAATGGAGTTCAATGGACCTAGTCAGAAAAGGTTTTCTGGGAAGCCCAGTAGAGTAAGCACTGGAAAGGAGGGTTGGGGGCCCCACACTAAAGGAAATAATTGAACATTAGCTTTTTAGGGGAAAAAAGCAATATGTGCTCTAAACTAAGGGAATTAGATCTTTCCAAACACCACTAGGACACAGGGCGATGTGTTTTTTTACATGAAGTGTAAATCTACAGTATAGGCTAGAGAAGACTTGAACTCTCAAGATTTAAGGACATTTTCTGCCTATCAGAATGAGCAGTTGCTTAAGAATTTTGACACCATGCTGAATGCATTATGGCTAATTTTGTAACAGCTTTTTAACATACACATTCCATTCTTTCTCTGTGGAGATGAAAACCATAACATCAGCACTTGTTTTGATCAATGGAGGACTTGATGACACAAGAGACCAATGTGACTGCTGGGTGAAGCAGATGTGGCATTAAATTACAATTTCTACCCTGAGGTGATGTGCTGAGGCTTGAAGGAACCAAGAGAACTGGATCCCACCTGCTTAAAGAGAGAACTTAAAGCTCTCTCTGTCTTTCCCTCCTTTGCTTTGCTTTTTCAAAAGGAGATATTACTGTTCTTGGTCACATTTGCAACATTTCACTGGCCAGCACGGTAGTGGGTATCACAGATGGAGGCATGGGATGGTAAAAGAGGGGCTTGGCTGAAGTGATCCCTCTCTTACAACTCTAAATGTTTCTTTCTTCCCCCATGACGGGGAGTCTGAGCCCAAAACCTCAGCCATTCTAGCATTGGGCCAGAGCTCTTAGTTTCTCTGGTGCCCTCTGGAACTTTGGATTGGCCTTTGTACACTTCAGAGTACTATAGCCAAAGGCTTAGATTTGGGGAAGAAACCAATGCCATCAGGCCTATCTGCTTTGATTTTTAGGCAGAGCATTTTTTTTTTGGCCAGGGCTGGGTTTGAACCCACCAGCTTTGGCATATGGGGCCAACACCCTACCCTTTGAGCCACAGGAGCAGCCCCCTAGGCAGAGCTTCTAACCAAAAGTTTGGCACTTGCCCCAGTCCCTTAGACTGCATCAGAAGAAGGAGGAAAAGTGGTTTGAGGAGAGGGAAAGGGAAGTTTATTAATTTGCTAGCACACAAGGAGGATGTTAGACTCTTGTCTTAAAATACCATTGTTCTATCTATAAGCAGAAATATAAAACTTTTAAAGAGAGTTTTTCAGCTTCAGGCTACGGCTGTTTAAGATAGCATCTCCAGGGAAGATAATCTCATGACCTCTGATGGGATAATTCTGTTAAGCCATCTCCCGTAGTACATAAAAACTACCAAGAACACCCCCCTCCCACCTCTGATTACTAGGATCAGTCAGGGATGTAGGTTTTAATTCCCAAAAAGAGTTGGGAGGATATTTTAAAGAGGCAACTCATAAAATATCTTGCCCTTTTACAGGCCATTCCCTCTGTTACAAGCTCTCTTAGAATCTGCATCCATAACAGATGCATTATGTTTTGGTAGCTGAAGTCCCAGCTGAAAACAAAGCATTGTTTGGCATTGAACATTATTTTCTTCACACATATATTTACTTTGGAGGCATTGTGTGGAGGTAAAACTATTTTAAGACAGAATTTGCATATTCTAAATTTTTCTGGCCCCCCAGTATCATTAAACTACCCAAATTAATTATCATAATGATCATCTTTTAATACCACTCCAAATTGTAATCTCCAACAAACATGGGTTTATAACCGGCCCCATGAACAAATTTCAGTGACTCTGTTTTTTTATAATCCTCTTCCTTAACTAACTACTTGACCTTATGTGTTGTTTCCCCCAAATGGTGGATTTTTTGTATTCAAAGGAGCTGAGATTCTGAAGGCCCCTGAGCAGACTTCCTTATGCCAAAACTCACTATTCCCCTTAACTTGCCCTCAATGCACCTAGCCCCTTGTTAGTTATACCATGACCTGCCCCTCTTTTAAAAGGCCATGATCTCTGTTAATCAGAGAGGTGGATTTGAGGAAGCCACTCCCTGTTGTCTCTGAGATGTCTGTCATATTAAAAAATTTCTTTCTTCTTTGGCAAACCTTGTTTCAATAATAGGATCCTTGTGCAAGGAGCAGCTGCACTTAGGTTGAAACCCCCTTGTGGTTTCAACATCAGGTTCTAACATTGCTTCCTCTACTCTTGTAATGTTGGGCAAGTTGTTTGCTTACAAAATATTTTATTTTCAATGATAAAGTTTGATGATTGGAAAAAAAAATCTTGGCCTGATACCGTAAGATATGTTCCTTAATCAATGTCTATTTTAACAGACCTATATTGAATCCTGACTGTGTACAAGGTACTATGGAGAATGTTTAATAGTCATGGCCTTTGCCTTTGATCTAAGGAGAGGCAGACCCATAAAAAATGGCTCCTAAACACAGACGTAAATAAATGGACCCAGTGGGTCTACGCTTTGTCATTTGGGATGCTCAATATAAGAGATAGCATAGTCTTGGAGGTCGTGGGTTGGGTGAAAAAAAATCGTCTTAAAGAGAATTAACTTTGTGACTGGTAAAGGAAAAAAATAGAGAAAGAAAAAGATAGTATCACAGGGGATAAATAGTGTTGATTAAACCAAAGTACCACCCTTATAATTCTGTCTATTTCATGAAAGATACCTGTGTATTAAGCATGTGTATTAAGCATGTCTTTTTGTTCCAATGTTTTGATATGTAAGGCCTTGCTGGCTTTGGAGAGATGGCTCCTTCCAGGGCCAGGTAGTTCCTTGAGATAGTAAAGGACTTGTCTGTAAGTATACCATTCATATACAAACCAACCAATCCTGAGCACACACTCCAGCCACCTCCTTTAGTGGGTTATTACACTTTGGGCCAATTTCCATCTGCCTTAATCAGCCCCTATACACAAGAGCCTACTGGAATTATCCTAGCCAATCAGAAACCTTCTTACCCTGACTCACACATTCCTTCCCACGGAAATCACAATAAAGGCTTGTGCCCACATTCTCCTCACTCCCTCTATCTCCTGACTAGCCTGGTATGGCCCCTTCCTCTGGGAGGGATGAAACTATCATTTCAATGACATTGAAAACTGTCTTTTCACTGACAGTTGTCTCCAGATCTGTTGGTCTCGCGATATCTGAATAATAATAAAAGTTACATTTTAAAACAACAAGCTATATGTAAATGGAAGATTGTAAAAGGCTGTGGCAAAAAGAAAACACAAGACAATAAAACCTCAGGAGAGGGCTAAGAGTTTAAAAACACAGCTGGAGATAGTGTGGGACAGAGACCAGGTGCCAGGAGCCTGGACAGCACAGCCGCTGGCTCCAGCCACTGTGAGTGAAGGGAAAGACATTTGAAGAAAGGAACTCAGGCTTCATAGGCAGGTTCAGCTTTTGTACCCTTTTACTGCCTTATAGTTCCTTTTATGTGATTTCCTTTTAAGTACATTTCTATCTTCTCACCTTGTGGTCAGAATGCCAGCAAGAGAGTTGGCAAGCTTATTTTCACTGGGTTTCAGACATTCCTGGGATCGTTGGGATAAAAAGAGGGGACAGGGCTACAGAGGGGAGAACATAATGACGATGGAGGTTTCTTGCCACCTGTCACTCCATTACACTAATGTCTCTTCTTCTTAAAATTTTAATCTGAGCATGTTATTTTCCTATTTTAAACATGCTGATTCCCGTCACTATAAAGTTTGGAATACAAAGGCATCTACAGTTCGGTTGGAACCTGCCCTTCCAGCTCTTCCACCACTGAACGTCACCGAACCGTCAATTTCATGAAATTTCTCAGCATTTCTTAAAGAGATTATACCTTTATAACCAGTGGAGTCCTCACTCAAGAAAAACAGAGAAATGGGAAAGAAAACCTTCACCAACAAGAATCTTGCCACAAAGACGGGGCTCTCTGATAAAGGCATGATTGGAAAACATGGTCTCTTTCATTCTATTCCTCCCTTTGTCAGAAATACCTGATAGGTGACTTAGATACTCTGGGGCACTTGCAGCGAGTGGAGGATATAGCCAGGTCTGCAGAGCACATGCCACATCCCTTTACACAACTAGCCTCCCAGAGGTGGCCAGAGCCCTTTACCTAGTCATTGGCAGGAAGAAGAGAAAGTGAGGAAGATGGTCAGGTCTTTCTACACGACTTGCCACAGTAAGTCTGGATATGCAACAGGAGTCAGGACTTCCCCACCAAACTGTTATAGTGCAGCCCCCTGCTCAGGGCTAAGGCGCTGCTCCCAGAATTTTAAGTGCTCATTCATTGGGATGCAGGGCATTGGTAAACACAGTTTTCATCCTTCCTTCTCTGAGTCTGGGAAGAATGACACACCAGTGCTAGACCTTCCTTTGAGTCTAAGACTGAAATATGGGAAGAAGGAATGCAGTACCTTTCCTTTATCCTCATCAAATTGGACTCTAATTAATGTTTATATCTGTTTCTCCCATGGATCCCCATCTGGATCCACCAGTGCTTAACAGAGTTAGTAGTTAGCAATAATATATTTCTGTATTGAGCAATGAACAACAAACAAATAATGAATCAAATGAATGAATTCCAGGCAGAGGAGAATGTATCTACCCTTTTATAAGTTTTCTTTTTTTTTTTGAGACAGAGTTTCACTTTGTCACCCTTAGTAGAGTGCCATGGCATCATAGCTCATGGTAACCTCTAACTCTTGGGCTCAAATGATTCTCTTGCCTCAGCCTCCCAATAGCTGGAACTACAGATGCCTGCCACAACACTCATCTATTTTTAGAGATGAGGTCTCACCATGGCTCCAGCTGGTCTCTAACCTGTGAGCTCAGGCAATCCACCCGCCTCAGCCTCCCAGAGTGCTAGGATTACAGGCGTGAGCCACCGCACCTGGCTAGACTTTTATAATTTTATAATACAGGCTAAGCAATAAGCCATAATGATAAAGAATTCCACATACATAATCTCATAAAATCTTTAAAACAACCTTGGGAAGTAGGATTATTCCCATTTTTCTTGTGAGAAAACTGAATAACAGGTAGATCAAATCAGCCACCTAAGTGCACATAACAAGTAGATGGGAATATTAGGACTGAGACCCCAAATCTTTCAGTTCTAAGTAGACAACACTAAAACTGTCTGGCTAGTCCCATGGAGAGACTCATCATGAGAGAATGGGAAGATGGTGAGGGCAAAAAAGACGGGAATGGTTATCATATTTTACTATGCTTACGAATGAATTGAAGTTTAGAATATTCCTACCCACCCGTAAAAAAAGACATACAACTTAAAAGAATGATGAGCACATAGTATGAACACAAAATTCACAAAAGAAAAAGATTCTTAACCCATCTAGGAATGAGGGAAACACAAATTATATGGATGAGATGTTCTTAGCTCATCATTAGTGAAAATGTAAGACGTTTAATCATATCAAATGTGATGGGGATGTGGGGTAATACGATAGGAACCGTCTTACATTCTTGGTGGGAGTGTCGCATGGTGTAGCCCCTTAGAAGAAAATTGTCTGGCTGAACGTGTGGCTCACTCCTGTAATCCCACCATTTTAGGATGCTGAGGTGGGTAGATTGCCTGAGCTCAGGAGTTCGAGACCAACCTAAGTAAGCCTGTCTCTACTAAAAATAGAAATACTAGCTGGGCATTGTGGCGGGCACCTTGTAGTTCCAGCTACTTGGGAGGCAAAAGCAAGAAGATTGCTAGAACCCAGGATTGTGAGCTAGGCTGATGCCATAGCACTTTACCCAGGGCACAGAGTGGGACACTGTCTCAAAAAAGAAAAATAAAATTGAGGGGTTTCTCTTAAAATATAAAATGCATATTCCATCTATGCCCAGCAATGGTCTAGAAGGTTGAGTCTGTGTATCTCAGGGGATGAGCAAGACTTATTGCAGGGAAAATATGATAACTTCTATTGCTGTTTAACTTCATGCCAGTCTTTTAAATTTCTTGTGGGGAATCTATTTGGGGGAAGCTATAGTGTCCTGCTTAGAAGCTCTTTCAGGGCAGAGTCTCCAGTTCCCAGCTGGCAAGTCAGCTCCAAAGACTCATGCTTGACTAGTTTCTAGGAAATTGCCCTTTGCCCAGGAGAGCTACTTCACCCATCCTAGGCAGCCTGTGTATGATGACTGGTCAGTATGGGGGTAGAAAGTCTGGCCTCTATTCTAGACAACTCTGAAGAGCCACTCCAGCTCTGGAGCTCCCGAAGGATCCACTGAGCCCTCTGTGGCATCTACATAGTAGTTCATTTTCTCCCTCAGCCCTCATCCTGCTCTCCCCAGTAAAATTCCTTTGTGCAAATCTCAGAGCCCCAGAATCTATTTTCTAGGAATTGACCTAGAACAGTTTTAGAATGTATACACTGGTACAAAATCTCCTGTGTATCATTCTCAAATACAGAACTGCACATATATTTTGGTGCATGCTCAAAAGTACATTTTCCTGATGGGGTTGCCTAATAGAGATTGAATTGTGTGTACCCTGTCCAAAATTCCTATGTTGAAGTCCTAACCCCCAGTATTGATATGGCCTTATTTGGAAATAGGGTCCTTGTAGAAGTAATTGATCAAGTAAAAATGGAACAAGTTAGGCCCCTAAGCCAATATGACTGGTGTGCTTATAAATAGGGAAAACTTGGCATAGACAGGCATACAGGAGGAAGGCCACATAGACACTGGAGTTATGCTGCCCCCAGCCAGTGAATTACCTGAAGCTAAAAGAAAGGCCTGGGAATGATCCTTCCCCAGCACCTTCAGAAGGAACATGGCCCTGCCGACCTCTTGATCTTGGACTTCTGGTTTCCAGAACTGTGGGAAAATAAATGTCCGTTGTTTAAGCCCCTTCATTTGCCAGGCTTTGTTAGGGCAGCTCTAGCAAATGAACACAACCCCTGAGATAAAGAGTCATGACGATGGACAGGGATGTATTTTTTGCAAACTTGTAATAGCAATAAAGAAAAAAATTATAAACAACTTAAATGTTTGTCAGCAGCTACCTGAAATAGGACACATTCCTATTATGGAATTTACCCTCAATTAAAAAGGATGTGGTAGGTTTTGTTATACTGGCACAGTCGCTGGTAACTGTCACTGAGTGAAAAAGGAAGAAGCTGAATGATAGAATGCATAGAATAATACCATTTACCTTATGTGTAAGAGATGCCAAAGAAGGCCATACCCTCCTATAAACTTGTCTATGGAGATGAGCATATAGAAAGGACTGGAAGGACAGGGTCTAAATCTTTGACATTGTTTGCCCTGGGGAAAGGCGTAGGAACTAGAGGGGTGTTAGAGGAATTCTTCCAACAGTAATATTTAAATTTTAACAAGAAAATACATTCATATATTTCTTTTGCAATTAAAATTAATAGAAAAATCACCTAGAGAATGCAGTATGGAATCCTGGAGGGGATTTTGGAACAGAAAAAGACATTAGGAATAACTAAGGAAATCTGAATAGAGCGTGAACTTTAATCAATAATAATGGATCATTATTGGCTCATTACTTTTAACACATGCACCATGCTAATGCCACATGTTAACATGAGCTCATGGAAACTTAGCACTAGCTGTGCAGTTTTTCTGTAAAACCTAAAACTGTTCTAAAAAATAAAAGTCTATCCATTGAAAAAGTCATCCAGGGTGCTTGAGTTAATAAAAGTGTAGATTCCTGGGCCCTTGTCTCTGTCACCAGAGATTATAATTCAGCAGGTCTGCGGTGAAGCCCAGTAATTTCCATTCTGGGTCAGCCTCCTAAGGTGGTTTATTCCCTTGCTTTGGGTTACCACTGGCTAGAAAAGCATCAGAGAAAGTCCACTCACCACTCACTCAGTTAACAGAACCTTTAACTGCGGTCTCCTCACAGTTTCAACTGAGGAGGGAGGGGGGTGAGGTTGGCCCAGGAGAGCACATGTCCCCAGTGTGAAGCAGGGGCCTCCAGTGGCCCCAAGGGCCTGGCAACTGACCACAGTCCCTAAACAGACATCAAGCAGCCTGCCTCATTGCCTGTTACTGGTATTTGGTGAATAGCTGGTTCTCTGGTGTTGAGCTCTACTTTGGGAATTTGTGTTAACCCAAATTAAAATGTTTTTCTTTCAGCTAGAATTTTTATGTAGGATTTGAAAAGATGGCATATTTTGGCATGAGACTACTCTGCCCATAGCCTTCCCCCACCACCACTCTGCACTCCACTCAATTTATTCTTCCTCATCTGTGTTCCCAAAAGACTCTCCACACCCACTATCGCAGCAGTCACTGCCATGTGTGATACACTGTAGGTGTGTGTGCTTATGTGTGCTTCCGCAACTGGCCTCCTCAACTCAGTAAGCCTCAGAGTTCGGCACCATATTAAATACATATTATTTTCTCATTCATTCATTCATTCACTCATTCATTCACTCGTTCATTCTACAAGGTTTGTTGAGAGGCTCTTGTGTGCTGAACATTCTGCTGGGTATTGATAAGACAGTTTCCTAACAGCTTTTACCCTCATGAGTTTATGCTCTGGTAAAAACAGATCACTGTCAGTTGGACTGAATTGTCCCTCTCAGTCTTTACGATCTGATAAATGAAGTCATAGTAAAGCATGGGAAAGTATTTTAATTGAAAAATCAGACACCTCTGTGACAGTGTTTAGCACAGAAGGACTCAATTGCAAGAGAAGACATTTAGATACTTACCAAAACAGACTATAGTGAGCAGTAAGATTTCAGCTATGCCTAATATCAGCCCTTGGAACAACCATTTCCAAATTGGTCCAGTGCCAGCTGAACTTTGCCACCTGCTTCCACAATTGCCCAGCCAAATCTGGGGCCCCATGGCCACAGAGCACCTGGTGGTGCCATTTCCAACATCAGCAAGGGTCTGGCTTCAGAGCCCCCGCCTCATTTCAGGAGAATACATTGAATACATGGGGACCTTTGCTTTTGAGCAGTTAGCACACAATTTCTGGAAGAAAGGAGAGGAAAACATCCACCATCTGTACTCTCATTTATCTTGCCCTTAAAATGGAAGGAAGTTGGTAAACAAGAAAGAAAGCCAGAAAACGAAGGGAGGAGGAAGCAAATTAGAATATTGATGTCAGGGGATAATTTTAGATGCACTGCACAGCTGGAGTCTGTGGGAACCATTCAAAAGCCTGAATTTGGAAACAGAGGAGAAAGAGGGAAAAAAAGAAAAAAATGAGGTGAAAGGGCAAGAGTGGGAAGGGCTCGAGGGGACAGGAAAAGGTGACGGGAAGGGAGCAGTATCTGGCGCTCCTGGAGCAGTGTGGTCACGGGAGCAGGTGTGTCCACACGTCTCACGGACCTCACCCATATATCAGGCTCTATGTCAGGCTTTGAAATGGGAGAACTGAAGTCTGACTTCTCCAGGCTTCACAGTGCCCTGGGAAGTGGAGTCAGGATTCATACCCAGGCGAGCCCCAAACCTGAGGCCTCAGCCTCAGCCCCTGGAGGGCAGCTCAGCCTCTTTCCTCTTATCTTCCTCCTGTGAGCAGGAGGACTCTGCAATTCATGTCAGTCTCATTCAGATAGGAACAAGGTGTTTTTGCTCATGAGCCATGTAGGGACAATGCCTGGCCTCATATTTCTCCAAAATTTTCACTTAGCAGCAAGGCCTTTACTAGTCTATTCAGTGACTTTATGCAAATTTGGAAAAGGGAACTACTCTGAGCAGATCAGTCAGAAAAGACATCCTTTTTCTCAGGACCTGTGACTTCAGCCCGGGGAGAGCGCAGGGCTCAGAGGAGTCCTGGCTGGGCTCTTACATTTAGGCACAAAATGCATAGCCATCTGTGGAATTGTTAGGACTCTTGTAGCAGGGAGAGACCTGCAAAGACCAGGTGGCCGGACTGAGGTGCTCCATGTGCAAGAGCCACTCAGATTTTCTGCACAACATAGAAAGTAAACCGCAGCAGGCGGCGCCTCTCCTCTTTTAATATTGGGTATTGAATTATTCAAAAGCTCTCTGATTGGGAAGCTGGTCTTCCCACTCCTATTCATCAAATGACCAAAGCTTAACTTGGCTTTCAAAAGGTAGTTGGACATGAATGTTAGCCTTTAAAAAGAAAGAAAAAAAGATAAAGTGCTGACCACAGACCTTCGCAGTGGAACACGGAGGAAAGATAGATAGTAATAATATTTAGTTGAACCTTTGTATTGATAACATGCCTCACCTTCAGTGGTTCAAAGCCTCTCTCTGTGTTTTTAAATGTAGGCAGTCTTCTCCATCTGTCTGTGAGACAGGGTGGGCAGGTATTATAATTCCCATTATCATAAGAACAGACTTGGAAAAATGAAATGCCTTCTGTAAGCTCATGACACATGCGCCTCCAAGAGAGCTGAGAATCCCAGCCTCCAGACGCCCCTTCCTGGCAAGCTCATGCTGCTGCAAAGTGACACAGAATGCAAAGGAGAAACCAAGATCTAAGGCTGACATCACTCACGAGTCTGTGTGAGGGAGAAGCATGTTTGCAGCTGCCATGAATGACGCTAATAAACATCCCATTGTCCCCACCATGGAGGCCTGTCTAAGATAGAGTTCATTGCCTCCTGACTGTACATACATGGGCTTCCCCACAGGAGCAGGTGGGCAGGGCTCCGGGTCAAGGTGGGCACTTACATCAAATGCCTCGATGATTCAGTAGGTGTCTGCGCAGTAAAAACTGTACCTGCTTAGTTGGGAGTTTCCTGTTTGTGGGGACTATGCTAAGCATTTCATGTGAGTTCTTTTTCAAAACTCTTATCAGAGCCTGGGGGGGCAGTCTCATTATTCCCATTGTGCAGAGGCCTCAGAAGACTCATCCATGCCTGTGCTGCTGGTTCAAGAGCAAAGCTGAGATTCTAATGACGAGAGTCTCAACCATTCTCCTCTGCTCCCTCTGGCCGAAGCGTGTGCCTAAAATGCAGATGCCCATCCTTTTCCACACTGTTGGGGAAGCTGACAAATGCTGTTCTCTAACTGAAATCAATTTAGTTCCCAACTGATATTTTTAACAAAACAGACTAGACTAGACCATATCAGTGCATCCCGGACAATAGGTGTAGTTATTGTTGTGTGAAGTGATCGTCTCGAATGTTTGTGTGTGTGAATGTGCTCCTGGGTGGTGAAGTAAAGCCTGTTTATTGTGGGTCACAACAGAAAAGCCCAGGAAAGATGATTTAGGGGGTCAGTCCTCCGCGGTTCAGCTTCCTTGAGATTCCCTGCTCCCCACTCATAGCCACTTTAGAAAGGCACCCTGCATCTTGGCACACCCCTGCATGGTATCCCTAGGTGCAGGATAAAGGATGCTGCTAAGGATTGACAGCAAAAACTAGAAATCTTCCTTCCAGCTCCACATTCCTCCTGAGACTTAGTTATTTCATTTTTGGAGTTGCACGTGGGTCTTGTCTTGTTGGAGCTGCTCATAGGGTCTGTGTAACCTGACGCTCACAAGGCATTCCTGGAGTCCCCATATGGGTTCTGGGGGGATAGGAGGGAGGGCGAGAGGGTAAACATTAATAATGCAATTATTCAGCGTGGAGCAGGTTTGGAACTTGCAAGAGTGGAAGGAGGACTTTTAAACCAAGGGCAATAGAGAGGTACTGGCTTTGGTGAGTGGATTTGGATTTCAGTTAAGCTGACTGAGAGCTTAACAGGCACTGTCAATACAATTCAAGGGTGTCCGGTGTATGTGCTGAAATTCTCTCTCCAACTATAATCAAGTTAAGTGGCACCTGGGGATAATTTGGCTCCCAGGTTGCAGTAAAGAAAGGAACATAGGGTGATGCCTGTGGCTCAGTGAGTAGGATGCCGGCCCCATATACTGAGGGTGGCAGGTTCAAACCTGGCCCTGGCCAAACTGCAACAAAAAAAATAGCCAGGCATTGCGAAGGGTGCCTGTAGTCCCAGCTACTTGGGAGGCTGAGACAAGAGAATGGCCTAAGCCCAAGAGCTGGAGGTTGCTGTGAGCTGTGATGCCACAGCACTGTACCAAGGGTGACAAAGTGAGACTCTGTCTCTTTGAGGAAAAAAAAAGAAACACAAAACTGGCAGTGTCAGGAAGGAAGCTGAGGCCAGACTCAAGTGTCTGTAAGAGGACAATCTTATCACCCCACCCCACACCTCATTTTCAGAGATAACAGGTAAAGCAGTGTGAGTATACCAATAATGGGAGAGACAAGGATTGGGGAATAGCTAGACTGGGTGCAAGACACACACCCCCTTTTGCCTATCACCCCATTAGTCAGATCAGGCTTCCATAACAAAATACCACAGACTGGGTGGCTCAAACAACAGAAATTTGTTTTCTTATAATTCTGGAGACTGGCAGACCCAGAGCAAGCATGGGTCCTGCCAGCATGGTCAGGTTCTGGTGTGGGATTTCTCCCTGGCCTGCAGACAGCTGCCGCCCTGCTGTGTCCTCCCAGGGTAGAGAGAAACAGAATGAATTCTCTGTGTCTCTTCTCATAAGGACACAATCCTGTCAGATTAGGGTCCCCCCCGTCTGACTTTATTCAACCTCAGTTATTTCTGTAAAAGTTCTATCTCCAAATATAACCACATTGGGGAGTTAGAGCTTCAACACAGGAAGCTGTGGGGGCACAATTCAGCCCATGGAACCACATTTCAGCACATGCATTGTCTCACCCACACATTTGCCCTTCTCCCACTCCAGCCAAAAGACTCCCAGGTGTGCTCTGCCTGCTGAATGTTGGTATTTATCTGGGTGGAAAGAGTAGTTACAGAGGTTGGAACCATCCCCATTTACAGGGAAGGAGGCTCAACATGGCGTGCTAAGGAGAATTACCTGATTTTGTTGTAGACTTCCCATTCTGACAGTCACCATTGTTTTCTCCAGGACTAAGATGAAAAAGTAAAGTAAAAACTTCACACACATACATTGCACAAATCGTGGGAGGGCAGGATTATAGGACTCTTTCAGTTTCTAAATCATACATTTTATAAGTACTTAAATTTTTCACCAGTGTAATGTATGACTTTGTGATTAAAAAAATGTAACACTTCATAAAAACAGCATACAAACACATGTAGTAACAGCACAAGCAATTCACTGAGTAAACATGCAGGGGTGATGAAAACTCTTGGCTCACATTCTATGAAGTGCCATCAAACAGTTGAATTTGGAGAAAAGGACGCTGTTAACAGGTTCCGTTTCTGTTCTGCTTCATGATTTCAGAGAGGAGAGTGGAAAGACAGTTTCTCTACACAAGAAGAAAGTCTAAGGAACAAGTTAGTTATATTGTATGATAGTGATGTAGCCCACTTGGACCTCTGACTAAAGGTAAACTTGGACATAATCCTCCCTAGAATCATCTAGAACCTTCTAGATGGAGATAATTCCCTGGGTGTGCTGTCACTTTACGGGGCGGGGGGGGGGGTTCAGGACTTAGTCCCACACCTCACTCCCTTTCCCACTCCATGGAGGGTGACTAAAATCTATGACCACTCTCTCCTGCATTCTAAGTATAAATAAAGCGTCCTTTCAGTGGAGAAAGCTGTTCACAGACGCTGGGTGGAAATGCAGCCCTGAAATGATGAAAGGGCTCTATCAGATCCCTAGTGTGGGTAGGGGGAGGCTGCTGGGCCCTGGCTTTATAAAACCAAGCTCTCCCCTGCTGCTGCCTCGTTATAGCCAGGGCTATTGTTAGTCGGCATGAGGGGCACAAGGGACTAAGAGGAGAGCTTTAGAAAGGAAAGATGAGTCCACACTGCGGGAAGAGCTTCTCTGCCTACCAACAGGCAGAAATACCTCTAATTTCTATCTTCTAAAGCATACACATTATAAAGAAATATGGGTACCTGGGGGTAGGGGCTGCTAGGGAACTAGGCCTTCCTGCACTACCATGGTGGGCACTTGAGCCCCATGTCTAAGAATAGGACTCCCTTGTGGATTCTGAAAAATAACAAAGCTCTGGCTTTGAGAGCCCTCATTCCTAGTTTCCAGCACTTCTCTGCCAAGAGCTGTGGATCCTTCCAGTAAGGATGCCACTGGTAGCCCAAGGCAACTGCCTGCTTCTGGGATATTCTCAGAAAAATCCTTCCACTGTTGATATGCAACTCTCACCAGACAATAAAGGTAGGTGCCCACCCAAGTGCACTCTCCTGGGAGGGGAAGTCTCTGCAAGTCTCTGCAGAAGGGTCTTGCTAACCATCCTAAGTCTGTCTCTCCCTAAGGCTCCTATGGCTCCTTCCTTCTGATCTGTGACCTAGAGGAGTCTTTGCAACTATAGACCACCCAGGTCTATCCAGTCTCAGCCTTCTGGTGCATCCCTGGGCCAGGGCCAGGGATGGGCCACCCCTCCTTTGACAGCTACAACTGTAAGGAGCTTTCTTCACAAGCAACATAGCCCGTGACAGCACAGTGGAGCTCAGTGAAGTCTCAGGCTGAGACTAGAAGCCAGTGATTCCTGTGTTGTGGCTGAGAAAGCCAAGCATGGCCTGAGCATGCTTGGTACAAGGAGGTGCAAACCATGGGCTTTCCCCTTGGTACTAGTTCCCTGGGGCTGCTGTAACAAATGGTCCTGAAATGGGTGGCTTAAACAACAGAATTGTACTCTGTCACTTTTCAAGAAGTTAGAAGTCCAAACTCAACGTGTTGGCAGCACCATGCTACCTTTGTAGGCTCTCAAGAGAAGACACAGAGACAAGAAAAATCAGCCAAGGAATTCGAGGGGCTATAGGCAAGGTTCAGAAGGAGGCTAACTGCAAAGGAATTTTTGAGGCTCACTTCACTGAAGACAGTCCAGCAATGTAAATACCCTCTTCAGAGTTCATGGTTACTGGTTTCCAGAGGACCCTCTGTGATCGAACTGGGATAGAGTCAAAATCCCTGGGCTAACAACAGCCAGAAGATGTTGATTCTAGGTGCAGTTTTGCCATTTACTTTGCCATTTGTGGCCTTGGGCAAGTCACTTTATCTCTGAGCATCAGGTTTTTTCATGGTAACATGGAAATACTATTGCCTGAAAGTGTCATGCTTTTCTAAAGGTGCAAATGGGGTTACAAAAGTGCTTTGCAAACTGTAAAGCACTGAGGAGACATCAGAACACAAAGACACAGCAGTTTCTGGGCCAGGCAGGTGCATTCGTGGCCCTGGATTGGGCCATGCCTGAGTGTGCTCTTTCATGGCAGTTGGCTCTGCCTGCACATAGCTGCACAAATGCCATTCTTCTGATGGGCTCTCCCTGCTGACACACTCAGTCCTACAAACTATTCCTGCTGCTTCATTTTAAATTCCTTGCTTGAATATTCCCATACAGAGAAATGAACCAAGCAGTTGCAGAAAATGGCACTTAAGGGTGAGTAGGATGGGGTTGTGGTGGGGTTGGTGGATCTGGCTTTCCCCTGATCACCTTGGAAAAGAAGTGCCAAGCTACTTGGCAGTTTGTCCCAGTGGGCCTGGCCTCTGAGCACAGCTCTGCACGGTAGCTTTTCTCCCAGCCTGTCTGGCCCGAGGCCTAGTAGAGACAAGTGGCTTTAGGCCTTTGCTCCCAGACCCAAGACAGGCCTTAGAGGACGAAACCACAACTGCCCCTCCAGGGAATATTAACATGGAGCCACAGGGAGCCACACAGAAAACTAGAGAGTGAGCCCATCTTCCAGGTGGTGTCCTCCTCACTGTACAGGTTGCCTCTTCTGTTAGAGCCGCTCCTTATAGAGCATACTCTGGACAAGTGTAGACCAATAAGACCTAGGCCTAAATTTCTTTCCTAGACCATTAGAATCATAGTAGAGCTGTTAAAAAGTTCCTAATGTCATTATAGATGAAATAGAGATTTCTCCAGTGGCCAGGGTATTAGCTATCCAACTAAATAAACTATGTGACTCCCTGAGCCTCAGTTTCCCCACCTGTCCACCCAGGCAGTTGGAAATGTCATCTCTAGGTCCTTCTTATCTCTAACATTTCAAGGATTCAACTCCATTCTTCATTTTGGTCTTCTCTCTAGTGAAATTAATTCTGAGGCCCATTTCTTTAAGAAATTTTTCCTGGCTTCTGAAATAGCTAGGAGGGCAGGCACATGCCCTACTCAGCTAATTTTAAAATTTCCTGTAGAGATAGGGTATAGCTCTTTTTCCTAGGCTGTTATTGAACTCCTGGTCTCAAGCAATCCTCCCACTTCAGCCTCCCAAAGGGGGAGTAATCACAGGTATGAACCACTGTGCCTAGCCTCTGAGCCCATTTTGAAAGTTTGAGGTATTGACTTAATCTTTTCATCATAGGCCTTAGGTGCTCCTGGTGACATATTGATTAGTTATTCTTGTTTTTGTGTCTTTGATTTTTTTCATCATTTTCAGACACTTTATTTTTGTTGTTGTTAGTAATATTCAATTCTGTAAGAGACATGCCCATATCCAAAATCTAGAGGTATACTTATTTATGAGATTTATGTTCCCCTTGGAAAGCAATACACAAATCAAGGAAATACAAACTGAATCATTCTTTCAAAGAAATAGAATTTTTTGTATATTTATAAAGAGGGAATTGTCGGGGTCCCACCCTGGGGGGCAGGGTCTGCTAAGCCCTGTGAAAACTGGCAGTGATCCCACTGAAAATATAAAGTTAGAAATGATGACAAAGAAAGAGACATGAGACACAGAATAGAATTAAAGGTGGGAACTTAGGGGTCCATTGCCCATTTGTGGGTTTCAGCAATGGCACTGAGTGTTTGTTCCACTCTACTTTTATTGAAGTCTATTTCCCCAGAGGGTAAGATGAGGGAGGGAACAAAGATGCCAGCGGTTTCTCGGATTGATCATACCAGCTCCTCTTGTTATTATTAACCTTAAGGGTAGCCTTCAGAAATCTGAAATCTGAGCCTTGTATTGGGAGAGCTTCCTGCTTGAGATCACACATACAGATTTCTAGGCAGGTGTTAAACTCAGCTAGTTCCCTGTGGAGTAAAATACCACTGGTGTTAATCTCCTCTGAGGAATGGGTGGGAGGGAGGCATTTTCCTCCCATCACCACCACAGAGGATCTTCCTCTGAGATAAGGGATATAAGCTCTTCTGCCCATATCTCAGGGCTTGAGCTACTCCCTTGGTCTCTGCCTCAGGCAAATGCAAATCTCCACAATGGGTATCTGCTTTGCCTGTTTATGGGCAGGAAACACCTAGAAGATGTATCTTTTTCTAGGACTTGCACAGTCTCTTCTATGCCCATGATTTTCCTCAGAGTGCTCACAGACCCAGCAGGGTGTTTGTAAGCTGTATCCCCAACAGGCTAGAATTTCAGAAAAGGCAGGAAGCTTGCTAGCAATAGCTAGGTTAAATGTAAACTAGCTGACTTTTCTTTGTTCCGACTTAGCTTACGTTTTAATTTTCCTCTTTTTCTGGGGGTGCTTTCCCTTGCCAAGAATGGGGTCTGCAGTCCCCATTCTCCCAGCAGCTTGCCCACTGCTTTTTCCCTGTTGTATGGCCTGGCTCCTAACAGGCCATGGGCCAGTACCAGTCCACAGCCCAGGGATTGGGGACCGCAGCTATATACAAAATTAAGAAATGTGTAACTGATTGGGGCAAATGTTTTTGCAACACAGTTAATAGATATTTAGCCTCAATAACTGTTTTCGATAATAATCTATGAATGTATTGATTTGGCATTTTTAGTTATTTATCAACCATGTACAATGAGCCAGCACTATGCTACCTCTTGTAGACATGATTTAGTTCTCAGAACATCCCTACGGAGTTGATATTATTATTCTCATCTGGCAGATGGAAAGCTGAAACTGAGATAGTAGGAGAAACTTGTTTAATTTCTCACAGTTTCTAAGTGGTGGGGCCAAAATTCAATACCAACTCTGTCTGACTTCAGAGTTCTTTCCCATGCCCTCTCCTCTTCCTTGTGCTAAATTAGTTTACCTCGAACATTTCTAAAATTGCACTATTATCTCACATAAAGCATCCCCTGACTCCATTTTGTATGCTGTGGTCCAGCAGAGTATTATGCCCTTAAGTTATCAACAGCACAATGAGAGAATAAATGCATTATATGGATAATACAATGTCAGGGAGTCTACAAATATTTATTCTAAGTGGAGGGAGAGGGATAGCTTATCATGTCCATTCACAAACATTTGGCAAAAACAGTAGCTAGTAGAGAAATTTGAAGTTGGACAGTTCACTAATTTGGTGCATGGTGTTGTCAAAATTATTCATCAGCCGAGCTTCATGCTGACAAGCAATTATTTCTCTAGGGCCAATTGAATTTCATGACCCAAACCCATAGGAATTTGAAGATGCTCACTTTATCTGTCAACGAATGACTCCACGTTAGTTCTTGATGGGGGTAATGGAGTGAAACAAAGAATGAAGGTCCGAGAAATTTAAAAATCTTTGTTTACATAAAAACCTATGGTTCCTGTTTTTTCATCTTGTCTTTGGCCAAACCTTTGAAGGGATTTGCAATTAAAGAGCTAAATGGATAGTTTGAGTTCCATTCTTTTGTTTTTAAGGGCCTTATTTTCTAGAGCAGTTTTAGGTTCACAGCAACACTGAAAAGAACATACAGAGATTTCCCGCACGCCCTTTCCCCTACACATGCATGATATTATCAACATCCCCCACCAGTGCCGAGCATTTGTTCCATTGATGAACCCACTGACACGTTACCATTCAGAGCCCACAATTTACATTGGTGTTGTCTATGGGTTTTGGACAAATACATAATGATTGGTTTCTGTCATTATAATATCATACTATTTTCAGAGTTATATTTCTTTTAATTTATTTCCCTGTAGTCTTTTCTTTATTTCCACGACTACTGTTACCTTTCTGATAGGGGGTTGTTAACATCTCAGGGGCTGGTCCCTCTCACGCTCCTTGGCACTCCTCTTTTCTCTATCCATCCTTTTGACGTTGGCATTTTTCTAAGTTCTGTCCAAGGATCTCTCCACTGTACCTGTGTGACCTTCATTACCAAAGTCATGCAGAAGATATCAATGTTACTCAGGGAAAGTCTGGCTGCAAACCTCAGAGTCCCCAATATTGGCCTAATAGTGATGATATTTAAGTATCTCAGAAGACAGTAATTCTGGAGATTGTTCCAGGATTGGTTCAGGGGTTCAGAGGTGTCATCAAGTGTCTGGGCTCCCTCTGCCTTTCAGCCCTGCCGTCTACAGACTGCTCACAGTTTCAGGATGGTGGCTAAAGGCCTGAGCCTCAGGTTCGCACATAACACATTTGAAGGGGAAAGGGAGGGGGCTTTGAAGGCAGAAGAAAATTTCTTCTCATGATGCTTTTTATTTTATCAGGGAGGAAAGAACTCACTGCAGCTCCATGGCCAAGCTCAGGCCTCATCCCTGAGGAGGCTGAGGCAATTGGAGATGTTAGGCTATGAGGTGATGGTGGCAGCAGCTGGGATGGATGTGAGCCATCTCTGGGCCTGCGCCAGCCTGGGGAGAAAGGCAAGGGGCCAGGGCTGGAGAGGACGTGAGGATGAGCAGATCTGGAGAGGTGCATAAGCTGACTTTAACACATGAGCCAAGGCTCACACACTGCGTGACAAGTGAATGAAAGGGTCCTGAAAGTACTTAAAGATTGATGGAGAAGAAACCCCACCCCATATGTACCAGAATTCTTAGAACTATTTCTGATATTTTTCTGGATACTTTTGCATGCTATCTCTTCTTTTTTACAATTTGATCCCTTTTTTTTGTTTTTCTTCACTAATCCCTGAAATGTCATAAAGCTCATAATTCATAAAACTCATCATTTAGTATAAAATTATACTATAATAGTATTATAGTACTATTATAATACTATAATAGTATTATCTAAAACTCATGATTTCGTATTCCTAGAATTAGTACATATAAACTTAAATTCATATGTACTTCTCTACAGATTAAAAACCTACATTTGAAAAGAAAAACTTTAAAATTAGTGGCTTTAAATTGCAGGAGAATGTTTTTATGATTTCAGGTAGGAAAGGATTCTTCATCAGAAGGCAAAAAGCACAATTCATAGAGTTAACATCAACGTATTTAAATTATGAACATTAAAACTAAAAGACAATCCATAGACTGGGCGAATATATTTGCAATGCAGGCAACTAAAAAAGATTTAAGATCCTCAAAATATAAAGAATAGCTACAAATTAGCAGAATAGCTAAGCAAACCAAAAGTAAAATAAACAAATAGGCAAATCATCGCAGGAAATCTGAATGGGAAATAAACCTAACTGGTAATCAAAGAAATGTCAGTTCAAATGATAATGAGATGGCATACCCATTATATTGGCAAAAAAGTAAAAAATCTGACAATGTCATATTTTAGTGAAAATATAAAGAACCGAGAGTGTAAATTGGTAGAACAAGTGTGGAATGCAATTAAGAAAAACTTATTGGCTTGGCATCTGTGGCTCAAGTGGCTAAGGTGCCAGCCACATACACCTAAGGTGGCGGGTTCAAATCCAGCCCGGGCCGCCAAAAAACAACAATTATGGCTTCAACCAAAAAACAGCCAGGAATTGTGGTGGGTGCCTGTGGTCCCAGCTACTTGGGGGCTTAGGCAGGAGACTTGTTTCAGCCCAGGAGTTGGAAGTTGCTGTGAGCTGTGATGCCATGGCACTCTACCCAGGGGGACAGCTTGAGGCTCTGTCTCAAAAAAAAGAAAGAAAAGAAAAGAAAAACTTATTAAAGTTAAAAACGTGCATATGCTACCATTACAATTTTATCTTTAGCACACATTCTAAAAAACATTTAAACTTTTGCACCTGGAGCTAGATGTCAGGATGTTGATTGAAACAGTGAAAACAACCTCAGTGTTTATTAAGGGGACAATGCACAGTTTGCAAAATAATTGTAAAACAGGATTAAAATTAATGAACTAGAAGCTAACATTGGATGAAAAAGAAAATTGAAGAATGATATTCGCAAAATGTATTTATTTAAAATTTGAAGACACAGAAGAGTACTGAAAATGGCTTGTGAGTAGGGATAGTATATAGCAAAAACGTAAAAATATGTGTAGGACTGATAACACAGAAAGCTCACAGTAGTGGCTACATTTAGGGCAGAAGGAAGGAAAATGGGATCAGGGAGGGGTACATACAGGGCTTCCGACTGAATATAAAGTTTTATTTGTTCCAAATGAACTGAACGAAATCTGAGAAAAATCTTAAGATTTCTTGAATTTGATGGATTGGTGATTTCGTGGGGTTTTAAGAAAACAGACTTTGATGTTTGAAGACTTAATGCTAAAAACACTTTTGAAAAGTTATAAGCTTAATGGACTTTAAGTAGAAAAAAAATTTTTTTTTTGAGACCGAGTCTTACTTTGTCACCCCTTGGTAAAGTGCTGTGGTATCACAGCTTGCAGCAACCTCAAACTCTTGGGCTTAAGTGATTCTCTTGCCCCAGCCTCCCAAGTAGCTGGGACTAAGGTGCCCGCCACACGCTGGCTATTTTTTCTGTTGTGGTTGTCGTTGTTTAGCAGGTCTGAGCCCAAAGCTGCCAGCTGCAGTGTTATGTGGCTGGCGCCCTAACCACTGAGCAATGGGTGCTGAGCCTTTACCTAGGAATTTTAAACTGAATTTAAATGTAAACTAAAGGCAAATTCAGGAGCATGCAATATTAATTGGAATTCATTGAAAAAAAATCTCTTCACATACAAAATGCTAAAATTGTTAATTTATAACCTGAAACAGTAGAGGTCTGTTGACTTGATAAGAGTCTGCAGAAATGATTCTACATAAAAAAAAAGGAAACAAAAAAGCAAGAGAAATGAGCAGGGCTCACTCTCACGGATAATCTGATTAGAATGCCTATCACACAGCTATTGATGCTGCTGTTTGCCAGTATCTGGAAAAAGATGTGTATTAGATGGAGGACAGTTTCAGTGAGCTGTCACCAAGAACCCAAATGCAAGTAGCTTAAACAAAGGAAGAGTCTGTTTCTTTCTCACGTGATAGTTTGAGTATAAGCAGTCCAGGAATGAAATAGCAGCTCCACAGTGCGGAGGTCCTAGGCTCCTTTTATCTTGTTGCTGTGTTATTCTCAACACACACGGCCCATTTCTGGTCCAAGATGGCCACCCCAGCCTTCACCATCATGTCTACCCATCATCCAATAGGCAGGAGGCAAAAGCCAAAGCACAGGGCATGTGCCAGGAGTGGTAAGTTGCTCACATCATCTTCCTCATCTTCTGCAGCTACACCTCGCTGCAAGAGAGGCTGAAAAAGACAGTCTTTTTTAGGGGTGTCCATATACCCAGGTAAAATTCAAGAGTTCTTTGTGAATACAGGTAATACTGATATTGAGAAACAACTACAAATATGTGTTCAGGTGGCAAAAATAATTCTTTAACAGTTGAAACGAGATTCTTCTTAAGGAAGGAAAGGCTTTTCTTTAGAGAATAAAATCTTGAGTTACTCGGTTGTGGAAATACAAGCAGCAGGACAAAGACTAAAAGAGAAGGTAGACTAAAAGGGGTTGGGATGTTTCTCTGCAGAGGTTAATGAAAGTATTTGGATTTTTCTTTTTCTTTTATCTTTTTTCCTGGAAAGAAGAAGAGAGAGAGGAGGGTGCCAATTTCCTTAATGGAAGTCTGGACTTCCCAAATTTTATTAAGTATTCTATACAAAGAAAGGCTCTATGAAGGTGGGTTTTAAAGATGTAGAGATGTGTGGAAATCCAGGAAAGGGGCTGAGGTTCAAGTGTGAACCAGGATGGTGCATAAAGGAGGGCACTTGACCGTGGGTCAGTGAATGAATGGACATACGCAGAACCACCCCTCAGCTCTACATTGGCTTAGAGCCTTTGCTTCTGGAAGAGTTTTTACTTAGGAGTCTCCTGGGTTCTTTTAGTGTGTGAACTCCTGGCAGGCCTCCTTCCCTAGTCTCCCAGCCGTGCCTGAGGCTTAGGGAGAACCCAAGCCAGCCTTGGGCTGGGGGCTTCCTAGACTCTTTCTCATCTTGGGAAGGTGCCCCGTCACTCCTCTCTGGCCAAGCCTCACCTATCAATAATGAAAACCACAATGCCAAGACTTCACACCAGAAACCTGTAGGAACTTAGTAATTTTTTATTAATAATAATGTTTGAGAATTTTGGTAAAAATTGTCGCAGAGGAAATAGTCCATTTCTAAAACTGGGCATGACTATGAAAATTCTCATAGATTTTAAAAAGTTATTGTTTGGGGCTTCAGGTGAACACATCATGTCTACCTTGTATTTATTTAAGAAGTTCTTTTGTACCTCAAATACACTCAGCTAAATGGTATTTATTCCTTCATTCATAATGATAAATGCTACAGAAGCTGACAAAATCCACGAGATATGGTCTATGCCTTCACGTGGCTTTTCATTAATTGACTGGTTTATTCATTGATTCAATATTTATTGAACATTTATACATGATCTCCACTGGGCTAGGAACAGGGGATGAATGGAGAATAAAATAGATTCACTGCCAGCCCTCAAGGAACTTACTGTGGAGTGAGGTGAACGTGGAAATAAACCATCAGAAGACAGTGTGATGTGTACAGCTACAGAGGAGGAAGGCTTAAAGTGCTGTGCTTGTGGGCAGCAAATACACAACTTTTAAAGCCAGGGTCATTTGTGGGATCTAAAAAAACCAAAAAGAAGAAGAAAAAACAAAAACCAAAAAAAAAAAAAAACAACAAAACCCACCCTGAGACTGGGAGAGCCCTCTGAGTTTTCAAAGCATCTGTGATGCCTCTGCTATTGTTTATAGAATAGAGCCTGAGAAAAATCTTTCCTGCTAACAAGCCAGAATTTAGTTTACAATTAGACGAGAAGGCTCCACAACAAGGGGCGATGGAATGTGGCTGAGAATCTTGGAGAAGACCAAAAGGAAACAATTTAAAATTAATTGAAATTTTGAGGTTTTAAAAGTGTCCATTTAATTTCCATGGAAACCAAGCTCAGCGCACTGCAGAGACAGTTTTCAGGGACTGAATCTACTTCTTGCATATTTACTTGCTTTAATAAAGTAGAGACTATTGAACACTATGTGCCAGGCTGTGCTATCCATTATCTTGTTTAATCTTCATAAACATCTCACATGGGAATTCTTGGCCCCATTTTACAGGTGAGGAAACTGGGGCTCAGAAGGCATACTTTGTCTCAGTTTGTACTGCAGCTGGGACAGAACTGAGAGTCGATTCCAGGGTCTGTGTGATTTTAGGCCCTATGTGTTTAGTTCCTATGCTATACTATGTGTCACATCCTATCATTTTTATAATAAAACTGTTTCAGTTGCTTACTTATTACATATATTTATACTCTCCTGATTACTTCCAAAAGATACATGTGACAAAATATGTTATAATAAATAACTAACAGATTAGCAGTTACTGCAAAGATAAAAAGGAAATTAAAATTATTTTGAGATTAGGATAAGATAATCAAATGACTTATTTTCTATAAATGTTCACTGAATAAATAAATGAATTAAACTAAAATTAGTTTAAACTTGGTAGTTCTTAGATGCTGAAGAGAAAAAAAAGAAACATGATGAGTTGTATGTGTAACATAAGGAAGCTTGTAAGATAAGCTTAGCCAAACAATTAATTTCATAGATATTAATCACAGCAATAGCATAAATGGTAATGTCTTTAACCACAGACATTGGTTAAATGTCTGGAAGTTGGAGAAATGACTTATATCCATGAGTGACTTTTCTTTCTTTTTCTTTCTTTCTTTCTTTTTTTTTTTTTTTGAGATAGAGCCTCACTACACCCTTCAGAGTGCCATGGCGTCACAGCTCACAGCAACCTCAAACTCTTGGGCTTAAGTGATTTTCTTGCCTCAGCCTCCCAAGTACCTGGGACTACAGGCACCTACCACAATGCCCATCTATTTTTTTTGTTGTAGTTGTCATTGTTTTTAGCAGGCCTGGGCCAGTTTTGAACCCATCAGTCCTGGTGTAGGTGGCCAGTGCTCTAACCTCTTTTCTTTTTTTAGAGACAGGGTCTCATTTTGTTGCCCTTGGTAGAGTGCTTTGCTGTCACAGCTCACAGCAACCTCCAGCTCTTAGGCTTAGGTGAATCTCTTGCCTCAGCCTCTCTGGTAGCTGGGACTACAAGCACCCACCACAATGCCCAGCTATTTTTTGTTACAGTTTGGCTGGGGCCAGGTTTGAACCCACCACCCTTGGTATATGGGGCCGGTGGCGCCCTACCCACTGAGCCACAGGCACCACCTCACAAGTTATTTTTCCTGTAGTCACTAAAGAACAGATGGCAGATCCTTACAAAGCATTTCTATGGAAAGCTAAGCTAGTATGTTCTAGGTATGCATCTTCTGTTGTGCTAATATGATGCAATGATTGAGTTCAGAAACTGCAGGAATGTTAAGACCACTGTGCCAAACCTGATGGTAAACTCAGGGACAGATACTAGGATCAGTAAACAGGCCCTCGCAGTCAAGGAGCTTATGTTCTTTTTTGCTACTTAATAAAGTGAAAAAATTCCTGCCTTCTCACAGGGTAGGTATCACTAAGGTTTTCCTTCCAGAAATGTGAGCAGGCAGAATGGGATGGGATCCACTCAGGGGTATGGTGAGCAGATGCTTTTAAGGGGATAAGTCAATGAAACCATTGTAGATGTTGGAACCCAGTGTAGGTTGAAGAGCGCTGTGTACTAGTCGTGGTTCATTTTGTGCCTAGACTGCTAGAAGAATAGCTGTGTTCTCATGTCCAGCAGATACACCAGGCCCTTCTGATGCTCAGTAGTGAAGGAAAGGCTCTCTCCCCAGACGAGATTTGGGGGAAAGAGTGAGGGAAAGAGTGTTGTGTGCAAAGGCCGATGGGCCTTGGTCCAGACCTCACTACTCAGCTTTCTTGGCCCTGCGGCTGCGGCTTCCTCAGCTATAAACAAGAGAACAAGATCTACTTTGGAAAATCTGTATAGATATTAAAGGGACTATATGAAAAACAGCACATCGGTACAGGACAAGTATGGTGATTATCTGATTTTCTCCGATTTCCTCTCTTTGCAGTTGTGGAGGTTTAAATGAGGATTTACCTCAAGTCTCTTCAGTTCCTTCTTATTTTTATCTATTGTTTTCATTTTGCTTTGTTTATGTGAAGTAGGTTTAGAGTTGACTAGGTGGGATGCCTCATGAAGACCACAAATGCATCAGTCTTGGGCTGTGTCCCCGCAGAGGACTCAGCAAATGCGCCATTGAACGAATGAATGAATGAGGGTAAAGTGGGCGGGGCTTGTGCTCACAAATACAACTCTTCCTCACCGTTCGCACAGCAAGGTTTCCTATTTGGGAAACGGAGTCCTTTTAATATTACATTGTTCCAGAAGATATCTTCTGGTTTTTAAGGATCTGAGGGGTCTAAACACTTCCCATCCCCACCCCACCCCCCACTGGCTTAATTGATATGCTCATGTTCCTTTTCCTGCCATTGCTAAAGATTTATTTGCTTTTTATAATCTTCTCCATCTTACTTCCTTTTATCTGTTAGGAGGGAGACAATGAACTCCAGGTCTGATAATAACATTCGACTTCATACGTGGTTGCTAAGACACATTTGTTCATTTTATTATGTAGATAGTGGTAGCTCTGCTTTTCCAATACAATGCACTCAGCAGTTAGGTCTAGGGTAGCCCACACGTGTCGATAGATGGTTTAATATGATGCTATCAGAGGAGTACCTTAACAGGTTAGCCATTAATGAAAATGCCCGTGATTAGTTGCGTTTGATCACTGGCTTAGGGACCCACAGGGGAGACATTACCAAAGTGATTCACAGAGACTGGTATTTTGAACTGAATTTTTGCAAATTGACCGGAGGGTTGAAAAAAAAAAAAGGGACTGAATTTTAAAAATCAATTAGGAAAAAATGTTAATAAGCCAGGTATTTGATACTTACATATAGGTAGTAATAAAATCTGAATGGATAGGAGAAACTTCTAAGCGCTTTCTTCAGAAAAAGAAAATGGAAGGAGGCATTGACAAAATTAAACCCCGTAATTAAAACCCAGTGAGTCATGATCTAGTTTTCCTTAGAAAACAATGCTGGGCCTTGTTATGATGCTAATCTGATTCTCTCGGATAACTAACGGTAGCAGGGAGGGATCACCTTTGAAAATGGGCTTCAGTAAAATAACAAAGCATTCACTCTCCTCAGCTTCATCCAAGTTATCTGATCCCCAAACCTGATACAGACACACTTGCTTCCTTTGCCTAGAGACAAGAAAGAGGGCCGGGCTGACATCTTGTTTCTAACAATAACTCATCACTCTGCGGTGAGATGCGTCTCCCCAAAGTATCACCTTGTCTTACATTCTCCCAATATGATGGAAGATGATTGAATCCTTGGAGCAGGACTATGTGTTTATTTCTGAAATGTACACTTCCAGAGATCAGTGTCGATATTCACCTAATCTGCCTTTTGTCCCAGTCCTGCTTATAAGACACCAACCTGGGAGAATATATACCCAAGGGGTCCAGTCTGATTGGCTGGGCCAGTGGGGAAATTTCCCTGATGTGGCCAAAGCAGTGTTCTCAAAGGTCACAGTCTGTAGGGTCCAGGAAAAAGATTTCAGCCACGTAGGTGTCAGGTCCAGAAGAGAGTAGGTTTAAATCTCAACCCAGAAACTCAAGTCTATGAAAAATAACCCCATTTTTTATTCTATCAAGTTGGCCAGAAAATCAATCAATTACTCACTGATTTAGAAAACAAATCTTGGTCATCATTAGGACTCCGCTTCAATGCTACATTAAGATCTTATTCATAATCCTCTATTTACCAACGTGCGAGTAGAGACTCGAGAATTACAGCTCTTAAACTTTCCTCATTTTCAAAGTGTGGATCACAATCCACTGGTGGGTTATGAAATCCATCTAGTGAGTCAAGACAAGTGTTTTTAAAAAATGAAAGAGTAAGCTAGGCATAGTGACTCATGCCTATAATCCTAGCACTCTGGGATGGATTGATTGATCTCAGGAGTTCCAGACCAGTCTGAACAAGAGCAAGACCCCGTCTCTACCAAAAATAGAAAAACTAGCTGGCCAGAGTGGCGGGTGCCTATAGTCCCAGCTACTCAGGAGACTTAGGTGAGAGGATCTCTTGAGCCCAAGCGTTTAAGGTTGCTGTGAACTATGACACCATAACACTCTACCCAGGGGTCAGAGTAAAAAAAAAAAAAGAGTAAAATAAAATAGAAAATAGTGAAATAGACCACACATAGAAAGCCTGAGTATTCTCTTGCAAGCTTTTGTTTCAGGTCAATGTGTATGACTAGGTGTGGGACCATACTGGGACTTGAAATCTGCTTTTCACTGTGGATCCCAGTCCAAATTTTTGAGCAGCTTGTCTTTGCCCAGCGCTGATTCAGAGGCTAAAGTTTAGAGGTGATTTGGGGGAAAATTGCTGGCACCAGAACTCCTTCCATTCAAAGCAAATCAAACGAAGGGTTTCAGATTTATTCCAGAAAAGTTAAAATTTCATTACGTAACGGTGTCTATGAAACTATTGATGAAGCACTTGGGATTTGTTTTGTACCATCCTAAGTAACCATCTAAATCACTTAAGGTATGTGTGGCTAATAACGCTGTCTCTTTGACTATCAGCTGGGAAACACCTGCTATTTCCTGAGGATTCATGTGTGTCAGGCCCTGTCCCTGTGCTTTACCCACAGGGTCTCTTGCAGGCTTGGCGGCAACTTTGTGAGGCTGGTGCTGTCTCCCAGAGGTTAAGACGAACATGTTGGGACACAGAAAAACTGGCTGACTTGTCTAACAGAATGTGGGTTCCAACCCCGGCTGGATCCCCACGTGGATCCCAACCTGCAGGGAGGGACAGTTAGTGATACCACATCCTCCCTCGGAATCTGATCCCCAGTTTTTAACAACTTTATTTTTTCTTGCGATAGAAAGACTTTCTCAGACTCTGATTTACATCGCTCATGCTGCAGTGGAAGCCCTTCCTCTCTTTGTCTCCTTTGTGGCTGCGGAGAACAGCTGGTCACCGTCCCATTGACAATGACACTCTGTCAAGCAGGGGACGGTAATTTTCCTCCTTCGGAACCAACAATCTCAGCTTCTTGAGCCATTTTTTCCTTGGTCCTATTTTCTCCCAACCCTTCAATTACTTCTTTGTTTCTTCCCGGGTCCCTCGGGGAGAGCTCCACAGCTCAGCTCCTCCTCAGCAGAGGACATGGGGTGGGCCGAGGTTTGGGCACGTCTAGTTTGTCTTCCTCTGAATTCCCGCGAGGGGGGCATCTCTGGGCTGGCATCTCATCTGTATTCAGCCTCCGAGCGCCCTGTGGGACCCCTCCATGCACAGATCTTGGCTTCCTTCCATGCCTCCACTCACAATTGTGCAGGGCACACATCCCTCCGGTGACTTTCACCTCCCCTGTGGCTCACTATTGTTCAAATTTGTCACAGCGTCCTTGATTCTACAATGTACTTCTCCCAGTTCCCCTTCAAGTGCCCTTCTCCCACTCTCCAGATCTCCTCACAGCTTCCCCATCTTTCAAGACTCTGCTCCAACAAGCAGCTATTTCTGGGGACTAGAAGGTTGAAGTCTCACCTGCCTCTGGCTGGCTGCCTACATTTTTTATTTCTCTCTAAGCTTTTTTTAATTCCTGCTGCAAGAGTTTTGTTTATTTGTTTGTTTTGAGACAGTCTTAATCTGTTGCTCTGGGTAGAGTGCTGTGACATCAGAGCTCACAGCAACCTCAAACTCTTGAGTTTTATCAATCCTCTTGCCTCGGCCTCCCAAGTAGCTGGGACTACAGGCACGTACCACCATGCCCAGCTACTTTTTCTATTTTTTTTTTTTTTTTTTGAGTAAAGACAGGGGTCTCGCTCTTACTCAGGCTAGTTTCAAACTCCTAAGCTCAAGCAATCTACTTACCTGTGTCTCCCAGAGTGCTAGGATTATAGGTGTGAACCGCTGTGGCTGGCTCTGATGCAAGAGTTTTATGTGCATATTATTCTTTCCTTAATTATTGATTTATAGTTTAATTTTTTAAATGGGCACTACATACACATGGTATAAAATTCAGAAGGTATAAAAGACACACAGAAAACATTTTTCCTAATATCCCCTAGAGGCAGGTGACAAGTGCCTCTATTAAATATGTGAACTTGGTGCCAAGTGACTAGTGTTACTGGCTTCTTACAATCATTCCAGACATATCCCACACATCTAATTTGTGATATTAGACACACCCCCACATGTACTTATATCTGATACATATTCAATTTGTGAGATATATATATATATATATATATATATATATTTACACCATATACACATACAAATTAGATAACTATCATACAGATTTTTCTATACTTTTTTTTCCCAAGTAGAACAGTTTAGAGAGCATTCCATTATAAATTTGTAAAAAGCTTCCCCATCTTCTTTGTGGCTGTGTTAAACTCCATTCTGTGGATTAAGCCCTAATTTATTTCATTCATCCCTGCTAAAGGACACTTGCTTCTAAGAGCACAGTCTTTGGAGTCAGATAGGGTTCTGGCTCGATGACTTATTAGCTACATGATCTTGGGCAACTTAACTTTTCTGTGCTCCAATTTTCTCAACTCTATAATGGGAATTACAATAGTACCTACGGTTAGGGTTGTTGTGAGGATTGAATATGTGAACTGGTGTCAAGTACTTAGAACGGTGTATGGCGCCTAGTGAGCTCCAGTAAACGATAGCTATTGATTAGGTTCTTTCCCAAGCCTTGCTATTGCATTCCGTACCAGTAAATAACCTTGACATAGGAGTGGTATCCAAATATTTAGCAACTGTGACAGCATGGACATTGACAAATCACAATGATGCTGGCCATAGTGCTGAAGCATGATCCTAGAGGACCCCCTGTAATATAAGGTGTATACCTCTTGAGTTACTGGGTTACAGCAAGGAAAGGGGGGGGGCCTTAGAGAGGGGGCAGGATGACAGGGCAAAAATGGGTACTGGCTGGGCTGGGGACAGAAGTATTTACTGATAAATAAGTAAATATTTTTCAATACAGTAGAACCTCCATAGTTGACTACCTCCCTATATTGACCACCGCTTTAAGTTGCCCTAATTTTCATAGACCAGACATACATCTTTCAGTACAGTAGGCCTAGTTCCTTATGTTTACCATGCCTGTATGTTGACCAGTTTGTTACAGTTCCTTGGTAATCAACTTATAAAGATTCTACTTGTATTTTAATAACCACTTCTGGAACTTACCAGGTGAAGTTAAATCTGTGTTCAAACATCATTTCATGCATATGTGGATATATCTTTTAGGATAAATTCCTGGGAGTGGAATTGCTGTGTCGAAGGTTAGACACACTGGAGATTTGTCCTCTGTAGAGATTGCACCAACTTCCTTCCCCACCAGCAATACGTTGAACTTCTTTTTATCTTTGCCCATCTAATAGTTGAAAAAAATAATATTTCAGTGTGGGTTTAATTTGCATTTCTCTTATTATGATTGAGTTCGAATGTCTCTTAATGTATTTAAGAACCATTTATACTCTCTTTTTTGGCCATTATCATGGTACCTATTGTAATTGAGTTGAATCTTTTTTTTTTTAAGAGACAAAGTCTCACTTTATCACCCTTAGTGGAGTGCTGTGGCATCACAGCTCACAGTAACCTCCAACTCCAGGGCTTACGCCATTCTCTTGCCTCAGCCTCCCAAGTGGCTGGGACTATAGGCACCTGCCAAAATGCCTGGCTATTTTTTATTGCAGTTTGGCTGGGGCTGGGTTTGAACCTGCCACCCTCAGTATACGGGTCCAGCACCCTACCCACTGAGCCACAGGTGCCGCCCTTGAATGTCTTTATTTATAGCCCTTTCTACTTCTTTTTTTTGTGTGCTGTCATCATGTGTGTAACTCATTTTTCTTTTATGTTGATCTTTTTCTTATCAATTTATAGGAGCTCTTCATATATTTTATGCCGTTCATTCTTTTACTTAACTCTAGAAATTTAGTGAGTCTCCATAGCAGGCTTGATGGTGTCCCAGGACTAGAGATACAGAGATTGAAAACACCACCACCACTGTCCTTACCTTCAAGGAGCTTGAAGACTAGAGAAGGAGACAGATAAAGAAATAAACATTTTCAATAAAGTAAGAAAAAGAAATAGAATAAAAAGTACTTTGAGAGTCATGAGCATTGAGTGAGAGAACATTCAGGTGGATCACGTCTGGTTAGGGAATTCGCAGACCATTCAAAGCCTTTGAGTAAGGGCTGCTTGATTAATGCTTGTTCTGTGTGCAAAGACTGTTTAGGTCCTCTAGATAAGACCTGGTTGTCTCCTCTCTTTCTGACTCATTTCTCAGGAGACCAGCATCACAGATTTCACCATATCTGATTCTGCTCCATAGTTATGGCCAATTCCAAGACCCTAAAACATAAAAGGAATAGTGTAAACACATCCTGACTATCACTGCCAGTCTCCAAACTGTGCCTTGCTGATAATAAGGAACTTTATCTCCATTGTAGAAAGATAACTTACCATTGAACTTTCAGTTACATTTCCCAAACAAAGGGGGGGCCTTTCCAAATATAAAACAGTCCATATCCCCAAATGTGGTCCTTAGTTCTACCTATTAATGATCTTTTACCAACCCTTGGGTTATTTATTTATTTATTTATTTATTTATTTTGAGACAGAGCTTCAAGCTGTGCCCCTGGGTAGAGTGCTGTGGCATCCCAGCTCACAGCAACCTCCAACTCCTGGGCTCAAGCGAGTCTCCTGTCTCAGCCTCCCAAGTAGCTGGGACCACAGGCACCTGCCATAATGCCCGGCTATTTTTTGGTTGCAGCCGTCATTGTTGTTTGGTGGCCCAGGCTGGATTCAAACCCGCCACCTTAGGTGTATGTGGCTGGCGCCTTAGCTGCTTGAGCCACAGGCACTGAGCCAACCCTTGGGTTTTAAATGCAGGTTCATATAATGTAGTACTCAGGACTAATTATCTTTCTATTATAGCTTTTATTGAGAAGCTGCTGGTGTGGCTGGATTTAGTGGCTCATGCCCCTAATCCTAGTGCTCTGGGAGGCCAAAGCATGTGGATTGCCTGAACTCAGGAGTTTGAGACCAGCCTAAGCAAGAGCGAGACCCCATCTCTAAATAGCTAGGCATTGTAGTACACACCTGTAGTCCTACCTACTCAGGAGGCTGAGGCAGAAGGACTGCTTGAGCCTAAGAGTTTGAGGTTGCTATGAGCTATGACACCATGGTGCTCTACCCTGGGGCAAGAGAAACTGCTGCAAATGTTTCACATCCAGTTAGCCCCTATAGTAACAATGGTTTTAAGTGGGTCATCCTAGACTATTTTTTATAAGAGCTGAATGTGGTTTGAAGAATCTACTCCAGCTGGGGCTAGAACAATTGAACACAAGCCTTGGGCAGAACAAAAGTTCTAAACAACTAGAGTTCTCTTATGTGTGGTTCTAAAGTGCAGCCGATTCTTCAAATGGTGATGTCATAAACCCTCAAAGTAGCTTGTACCTTATCCACCAAGGTTGAGAGTTATTGCTTCAGCTCTCAGCAGGGCCAAGTGAAAGAATTCCACTTTCCTCTTAGAAAATGCATGTTGTCTGAATTAATGGACAGGAGTGGCTAGATAATTTATGGGACTCAGTGCAAAATAGAAATATGAAACCCCTTATTAAAAAATTATTAAGAATGTCAAAATGATGACCACAAGGTATTTAAATACAGCTAGGGAGAGAGGCAGGACCAGATCTACAATCACAGATATAATGAGACTGAAATACATGGAGAAGAGAGTTATAGGTTATTTGCCACACCTTGAAATTCATAATTTCCTTTATTATGAAGCCGTAACTTATGTTGTGCTTTTTTTTAGTACCTAAATTTGTGCATCACATTTCCACCCACAGCATTTTTCTACCAAGAACGGTAAATGGGATGCATATCTTTTCTCTGTTCCCCTGGCTTCCTTTTTCTCCAAATTGTGCTCCAAATCCAAGACTCTTGGGCCCTGATGCAATGAACTTTTGACTAACCAATACTAAACTGTGACCTTACAACTGAGATCTTATGTTGAATTCTAGGTCTCACCAACACACAGGTACACAACTGAAACCAAAGCTCCATCACTTGACGTTTGCCTTTGTACTTGCAATGCAAATCTTTGCTCTGCTATTATATATTATTTCATTGAAAATAAAGGCACGCCACTCACAACCCACAAAATTGATTTTATGAATCAGTAATGGGTCACATCACACAGCTCCAAAAATATTGCTTGAGTGTTCATGTTGCTTCTCTGTTGGGAGGGATAGGTGTGGCCTGGGAGTATCCACAGCAAAGGTCCTTTGGAAAAAAAGTGAAAGGGTAGGAAACAGATGTATTTGGATTCCATTGGAGGAATACAAATGGTCACAGTCTTTCTAAATGCAGTTTGCTAAGTGAACTGTAGAGTCTTAAAAATGTGTTCACTCTGATTCAACAATTCCACCTCTAAAAATTAGGCCAAGGGAATAATCATTGACATAAGCAAAGATTTAGTGACAAAGGATGATTGATGCAATACAGGTATCATTTTAAATGGAGGAAAATTGAAAATAAGTTAAATGTTCAGTAGTAGGGAATTAGTTGAATGAGGGCATATATTTATGAATTGGATATACTGCCATTAAATTATATCAGATATATAATCAAAGATTTACTGATGTCAAAATACTTATGATATATTAAATGAGGAAAGCAGATATAGAACAACAAATTATGGGATGCCATTTTTTTTTTAATGAGAAGAGAATACATGGGTATATCAATTTTAATTTAAAAGTTTAGAAGAAATTATTAACAGTGTATACTATTAATATAAGATGCATAGGCCACAAAGGCTACAAAATACAAAATACCATAGACTGGATGGCTTACACAACTGACATTTATTTCTTACCAGTTTGGAGAGTGGTGGTCCTTAGTCAAGGTGTCAGGAAGTTTGGCTCCTCCCGAAGCCTCTCTCTTTGACTTGCAAATGGCTACTCTCTCTTTGTGTCCTCACATGGCCTTTTCTCAAGTTCCTGGCTTCCCCATTTTCTTCTTATAAGGGCACCAGTCCTATAAGATTAGGGCCCCACCCTTATGACCTCATTTAGCCTTAATTATCTTCTTAAAGGCCCTATCTCCAAATATGGTCACATTTGGGGTTAGGGTTTCAACCTTTGAGGAGACACATTTCAGTCCATAGCATATGGGTTGTAGGCTTATAGGGAAACTTTATTTTCTTCTTTTTGATTATCTGTATTTTCTAATTTTTCTACAATAATCATTGTGTAATTTAAATTTAAATGACTTGTGTAATTAAAAAAAATGTACAGGGCTCCTCCAAAAAGCAAGGAAATGCAGGGAAATAAAGAAAGCAACGTGCCTTTGTTATAGGATGAGTGAAGAAATTCATTTGACACTTTCTATCTAATTATAGCAATTTAGTATTTTATCTCATAAGTTACATATCAATAAAGCATTTTGTGTATCTGTATTTTTAAGGGCTCTGGTCATTAGCACTGGCTATCCAAGCTCTTATGAGGTGTCAGGTTTATACTTTGTCCATGTGTAGAAAATTCCCTCCACAGTGTGGACCTAAGGGCTTCAGGGAGTCACTTAATACAGCTGATTGCAGAGAGACAGGTGAGCCTCCCATGTGGCTACTAGCTTTAGAAGATTTTATATTGGATGGGGTCTGCTTCTCTTTGATGTTTTGACCATACATTTTCGTGTGATAGTTCCTGTGTATCCTCACATAACTATCTGATATGTAAATTCTTTTCCCCATTATTATATATACATATGTCTAAAATAATAATTATTGTTTTGAGTGGGGAAACTAAAGCCTAGAGGTTGACTTATGCAAGGTCACATGGTGAGACCAAAATTCAGACTCAAACCCAGGCCTCCAGCTCTAACACTCAGGCTTTTGACACCCGACCACACTGCTTCTAGGTCTTGAAAATTTGGTCTGGTTCTGAGAACATAGCTTCTTGACGGTTTTGGTGTCTAATAAGAAAAAAGAAGTGACTGAAGGCTGCAGCCATCACTTTCCAATAGACTGATTCCGTACTGGGACAGAGATTCACGTTCACAGCCAAGCCTGAGTCAGTCAAGAAAGAGGCCCTTGATTATTCACGTCTGTCTCTGTGTCTCCCTCATGGCTGCCCCCTGTGAAGCTGAGTGCCCCTGACTCTGTCCCGGGACACCCAGGCCTCCCATTCTGGTCTAGGCCACATTTTTGATACAACAATATTCACAGTTTGCCTGTTTATTTCCCCATTTATTTCAGGATCTTTTATAGTTCCTCATTTATTGTGAACTAATTCATTAGGGTGGGGAGATGTTATTTTCAATTAAAAAAAGAGACTCCTGGAAAAGGTAAAGGACTCAAAACATGAATCAAAAACATAATTTCTATGGCTGGAAATCTTTTTTGGCAGGACGGCCTTTCTGGTATCTCCCCAATATTATTCCGGAGTTGATCACTGGCAGCGGTGAATGATTTCTTCTGCCTCTATTCTATTCAGCAATTAATTAAAATATCTCAGTACTGATAAGCATTTCACAGAATAAATATTTTGATCTCATCTTGCCTGGCTTGAAATTAGAGAGTAAAAGAAAATATATTAGCTTTGGAGAAAACAAACATGAATCTGGAGCCCTTCTTTGTCACTTTGCTGAGTCACCGAATCTCTCATTTGTTAAAAGAAGAGAATACAACCCACCTCCTACCTGGGTAAGGACCAAGTGGGAGACGCCCTCACTCTCTACTGTTGTGATGCTTCCAGCTCACCCTGGATCATGAGAGTCAATAGTTAAATTTTCAGAAAGTTCTGAGCTGGTTGTTTAAACATGGCCCTTATCAAAAGTTAAATTGTATAAACTTAAAATTAAAGACATTTAAAAAGTAAATACTCAAAGCTCATCCTGTCTTAATTATTAATATTAGTACTTTACAATTGTCTAGATTCTTGTGGCTATTTATGTCTATTGTACCTGCCTGGTAGAAATACTATTTAATGATATGCCACTGTATATCTCTCCCCAGCTTTGTGTTAGGTGACATTATATTGGTAGTTAAAAATTGGCCATGATGAGAGTATTTACACCAGGAGAATGAACAAAATCTACAAATCAAGACCTGATTTCTCATATTATTTTATCTAAGGCAGGGCATCTTGGAGTGGGCATTGTTGATATGGGGTCAGGGATGTTAAAGTCTTGCTCGAGGTGGTGACTAAAGAGCGGGCATCTGACCAGAGCTGTCCAATTGCTGTCCAATTAGGAAAACAGAAGAAGAGAGAAATGGGTTATGGGACCAATGCTGCTCTTTAGAAAGGACATGGTAGTGGGCCCACATCAGCAGAGGACAGAGTCGTTCGGAAGTCAGAGAGTGTCCGCAGGCAGAATCAACAGGAATCTGTCATTACTGAGATGGGAAGCTGGGCGGAGGGGAGGGGGGAAGGCTGAGAGCTGCTAGCTTCAGTTCCTGGGAAGTGAGGGCGCTATTAGAGATTGGAAAGAGACGGAAGGATGGCCACAGTTCAGTTTTAGTTGATGTGAACAGAAATATGGGCACCCAGGAGCCTACAGCCCAGCCAAAGGAGTAGTGTCTGCAGAAGGCAAGATGCAGGGCTCCGGGGCTCTGCGGGCTTGTCCTGGGAATCACGAGGCTCTCCCAAGGTTCCTTTCTGTGTTTATATCATTTAGCAGGGGAGGACTGTTAATGACTAATCTGTGTCTATGAGGCATGCAGCCAAGGCAGAGATGCTGCTTCTGGGCCGGAAGGCCGCCTGTGATTACCCACCGCTGTCGCTAGACCTCTGTCCTCCTCCTCAACCCCACTGCACATGTGAGAATTTGTAGCAAAATTACTGGGCTTTGGAGAGGAGAACTGGGCTAAGAATCCTCCTGAGGCCTTGAAAGTTCATCTCTGACCCAAAACAATCCAAGTAAGTACCTAATTCCTTTGGGAGTGGGGCGTCTACTTTGTGGCAACAGAGTCAAAGGTTTCTCTTTGACATCAGTGATTTCTGTCAATCAATGAACTTGAAGTTAGTAGTGCTTGATGTAAAATCCTGGAAATTAAAAGAAAAAAAGAAAGAAAACGAAAGAAACTCTAAACTCAAATAGAAGTCAATGGCTCTAACAGATGCTTACCTTGTGAAAAAATTGTTTAGGAAGAAATAATTTTGAATAATATTTGACATTGAGTTCACCCAAGGAGAATTGTAGGAGACAGTAGATTTCGGAAATATTTCTGTTCTTATTCTATAGACAATTCGATCTGCATCAAGTACTATGTTCTGGTGAGTTATCAAATATTGATGTGAGTGTGGGAGGATTGGTAATGTCAGATGACTTGAGAGTTAGGACTAGGGTATTTACGCTACGCTTAAATGAAATTTCCCTAGGAGAAGAGTAGGTTTAGAAAGCTTTCTCTTTTGACTTCAATTATACATTCTTCTACCACTTTTCATTCCTAATATGAATATATAGCCAAGTGGAAATATCAGATGAAAATATTTTTGAAAGTTGGAACATGTGAGGAAGAACCTTATTGTTAAAATTAGTACCTTGGTCTTTTTTTCAGATCTCATAAATCTTTTGCCTTTTAAAATTGTCCAAGGACTGAATCTACAGATAAGCTATCTCCTCGTCACCTTCTGACACAGTGAATTAGGCAACTGCAGAGACTGAATTGTTTCTCTTAATTGGGTTTTTATTTAGAAGGAAGAGGAAGGGGAGGATGACAAATGACTCACCTTGGAGTCTGTGTCTGAGAAAGGCACACCTGAGATTTGAACTTGAAAAATGTCTGATGTTGTTTCTGGGGCTGTCTTAGAATCACTTAGCCAGTATTAATAAGAGAGTTAGGGATACAAAAATAATACTACTAATAATAAAGAAGGCGGGAGGAAACTTTCGGAGGTGATAGGTTAATGATGTTGATTGTGGCGATGGTTTCAGAGTTGTATGCAATCCTCCAACTCGTCAAGCTATACACATGAAATATGTATGTGAAGCATTTTGTGTGTCAGCCAGACTTCAACTAAGGGGTTTAAATATTGGTGTGTATGTGTATGAGTGTGTGCGTGCATGTGTTGCCTCTTGCTAAAGAGAGGAAGAGTGTAGGGAAAGATGTTTGGGAAGCTACCACTGTTTCTAGCTATGATTTTATAAAATGATAGCCACTTTCTTTTCTGTGTAACCTCTCCCCCCAATTCTCCAAATTATAAACCTGTGCCATTTGCACTGTGGACTTTTCTGTTTTCTGAGAATGTTGCAACAGGCCTGATGCAACGCCTAGCTAACTGATGGGGGACTGACCAGCCAGCAAGCTCTGTCGTCCTGAGCCCCTTCCTCAGTATCTGCACCGCTGTTCCTCATGAACCTCTGCCCTCTCCCGCACCTGGAGAGGAAAGCAATGTAACCCTTGTCCTCACTCTTGTTTCCACATCTCAAAGATCAGGCCCTGTTGTCATGGAATCCCCAGTGGTTGTGAGGCCCTGAGAGCACTGAGAGGAAAAGATGTGTGTGTGGGTGTGTGTGAGTATATGTGTGAGTGTGTGTGTGACTGTGTGGGTGTGTGTGAGAGACTCTGTGAGTGTGTGATGATGTGTGTGTGTATGTGTGAGGGTGTGTGTGTAACTGTGTGGGTTTGTGTGATGGTGTGTGTGAGACTGTGGGTGTGTGTGAGGGTGTGTGAGAGACTGTGTGGATGTATGTGAGGGTGTGCGAGAGACTGTGTGGGTGTGTGATGATGGATGTGTGTGTGACTGTGTGGGTGTGTGATGATGTGTGTGTGAGTGTCTGTATGTGTGAGGATATGTGTATGACTGTGTGGGTGTGTGTGATGGTATGTGTGAGGGTGTGTGTGTGGCTCTGTGGGTGTGTGTGAGGGTGTGCGAGAGACTGTGTGGGTGTGTGTGAGGGTGTGCGAGAGACTGTGTGGGTGTGTGATGATGTGTGTGTGAGTGTGTGTATGTGTGGGGGTGTGTGTGAGGGTGTGTGTGTGTGTGTGAGGGCGTGTGTGAGGGTATGTGTGAGGGCGTGTGAGGTTGTGTGTGGGTGTGAGGGTGTGTGTGTGTGGGTGTGAGGGTGTGTGTGGGTGGGAGGGTGTGTGTGTGTGTGTGTGTGTGAGGGCATGGTGGAGCTCACTGTTATTGGATATCTAGTAATCTGTCCTAGGCTTTACTGAAGTCACCAGCTTCCTTCTCCTGACAGTCCTGCTTGGGATTTTTTCTCATACCCACTTTACAGGTAAGGAAACTGAGACTCAAAGAGGACAAGTACCATGACATGAACTTTCTCTTTCTTTTTTTAAAAAAAATATGCAAAATATTTATTTATTTGTTTTAATTTATTTTCTATTTCAGATTGATATGAGCATATAAATGTTTAGGTTACATTGTTTTTTCATCTCTAAGATAATGTTCAAATTGTAGTTGAGCCCTTCCCCCTGGGGATGTACTGAACACCTTCACATCAGGCACATTAGGTGGGATCCCACCAATCACTCTCCCCTTCTTCCCTCCCCTGCCCTCCTTCCCTCCCCCCTCGCTAGACTATGTTTGTGTTTTCCTTTCATGTGGACCTGCAGTTGTTTATATATTGGTTTCATATTAGTGTTGAGTACACTGGATTCGTCCCCCCACATTCTTGTACCCCTCCCTCCCTCCCTCCCTCCTTTTCTTCCTTCCTTCCTTCTTACTCTATTGCCCGGGCTGCATCCTAGCTTTCTGTGAGCTCGAATTCCTAGGTTCAAGTGATTCTCCTGCCTCAGTTTCCCAAGTAGCTGGGACTATAGTCATGTGCCACCTCTCCTGGCTAATTTTCTAAATTTTTTATAGTGAGGGGATCTTGCTACATTACCTAGGCTAGCCTTGAACTTCTGGCTTCAAGAGATCCTCCTGCCTCACCCTCCCAAAGTGCTGGGGTTACAGGCATAAGCCACCATGCCTAGCCAGCAGGACCTGAATTTGAGTGTAGGTCTTTCTGACTCCAAAGCCCCTTCCTGGATACCCCGATACTGCTGGAGGCTGGAAAAACTTGAAATCAGGAATGACAGGGAACAGGCGGACCAGCAGGCCCACATTCCAGCTTGACAGGGGTGATTTGTTAAACCCTGGAACTTTCCTGAAGATTCCTAAAACCTCATGCTTGGGGCATTTTCTAATGACTGCCTCAGCTGCAGGAGAAGTGGAAAGTTAGTAGCACCCTGTGTTTTAACCCAGAGGTCAGTCCAGGGTAGCTGAGTGGACACTCTAGTTAGCGGCATCTTCATTAAAGACCACAGCGAACCCTCCATGGTGCTGTGATTGGGGCTGTCCCCGGGGGGAGCTCGGGGCTGCTGTGGCTCACTGTCTGCAGGTGAGGATGGCACGAGAAGGCATGTCGCACATGTCATAATGTGATAGATTTTCAAACGCTCACATTGTTATTAGGTGGCTGCACAAAGGACAGGAAGAAGGTTCTTTTCTTGACAGGGAGTATTTTCTCTTTGCTTTAAACCCTGGCACTGTAGATCATGAAGGGGCTAAAAGAAAGAGGAACAATTGTCACCCCAGTATTTCTTATTGTCCCTGTATTTTCTCCCAGTGGAGATGTAGCTAAAAGGCATTGCTATGTGAGTGTCCTTAGTCACCACGCTGCGTGAAGAGGCAAAAAGCCTCATTATATAAAAGTAGCCACCGTCCCTCCCCTCTCCTTTCTGTGTTTGCCCTGGAATCTCCCAACCCCTTTGCTCTCCATGGGGAGATATTTTCTTCCTCAGTTTGCTTTTTTCCAATGTTGGCTATAAAGAAATATCTGCTATTCTTTTTTTTTTTTTTTGAGATGAAGTCTCACTTTGTCACCCTGAGTAGAGTTCCGTGGCATCATAGCTCACAGCAACCTCAAACTCTCTGGCTCAAGCAATCTTCTTGCCTGAGCCTCCAAGTGGCTGGGACTATAGGCCCCCGCCACAATGCTCAGCTATGTTTAGAGATGGAATCTCATTCTTGCTCAGGCTGTCCTCCAACTCTTGGGCTCAAGCAGTCCACCCTCCTTGGCCTCCTAGAGTGCTAGGATTGCAGGTGTGAGCCACCTGGGCTGCTATTCTTATTCTCTCTCCTCTTCATAAAGATGTGTTAATATAACACCAATGAAATGCAATTGGTTGTGATGTAAGATTGTAAATTTTACACAGGAGAAAAGGAACACAGTTTATTCTTGGTTAGGCCTAAGAAATGATAGAGTGAGTAAAATGAATATGTATGATGTGAAATACATTTCTATTGATTTTCATTTTTTAAGATAAAACTTCTAATAAAACGTGGAGATTTTGGTTCCCATTTCAATGCATTTAGATGGCCTTTTCCTCGTCCCAACAAGCCTGAGATATCTTGGATTTCTTAAACTTTAACGAGTGTCATTCAATCAAAGAAAAAGAGAAATGACATGGCTCTGTATTCTTAAGTCCTGCACATGTATTGACCACGGTTATCTGAAAGATGTTGATAAATAATTTATTTGTTCTTGGAGAAAGTAGCCATCTGGAGGGCCTGGCCAGAGGAAAGCCTGCTGTTCTGAGCCTGAGACTGTCCATTATTGAGTGAAGAACTATCTGCGTAGTGTAGATGCCACGTCCACACCAGCATGGGGCTTAGGGAGCCAAAGCTGGTTGTGGTCCAGGGTTGGGAGGGCAGGGTGCAAGAAATAAATGTCATTCCAAAGTGGATGTGTGGAAGATCCTTCCTCTCCTGGCGTCCAGTCTCTGAATCTGAGGCCAAGCCTAACTGGGCTTCAGGAGGTCAAGGATCCTTTGAGGCTAGATTTTACTAAAACTATGCATTTTGTAGTGGATTTTTAGGGGAGTGAAATCATTCTATTTGATACAACAATGGTGGATATGTTCTTATGCATTTGTCAAAATTCATAGAATATACAACACCACGAGGGAACCCTGATGTCAACTGTGGTCTTTGGGTGACAATGATGTTCAATGGAGGTTCACAAATTGTAAAAAGGTACCCTTCTGCTTCCAGATCTTGATAGTAGGGGAGGTCGTGCATGTGTGGAAGCAGAGGGTATCAGGAAACTGTACTTTCTGTTAAATTTTGCCACGAACTCAAAACTGCTCTTAAAAGTTTATTAATTTAAAAACTCTGTGTGTTTTACATATGTTTTTCCTAAAGAGAGGTTTATAATTTGTCACTGAAGCTCAAAAATGCTGTACAATCTTAAAAATGTTTTAAAAAACAAAACAAACTCATCCCGCCTAGAAAATCTAAATATGCCCGCTTACGGCATCCAGTTGTATAATTGGCAAAATGGAGGAAGACGGGATAATACAGTTATCTACAGATTGGTATACCTTAATGTACTTATCTTATTAAAAGGGATAACTTTATAACTATGTCTGAAATCTTTTTTGATCTTCTGCCTGCGCTATTCCACTTCACTCTTTTTTTTTTGTTTTTTTTTCCACTTCACTCTTTTAATGTTAATACATGTAATAACACTTCCGTCCTTTTTAGCCATTACCTAATACTTGATACTATAAAGCACAGATTATTTAGCCATTCCAATGTTGATGGTCTTGTAGGGGGTATTCACTTTTTCAGCATTGGAAGAAATGCTGAAACAGACATCCTTGTGCATATGGACAAGGATTTCTCCAGGAAAGACACCTAAAAATTAGAATTACATTTTATTTTAATACACATTGCTGAAAGGCCCTCCAAAAGACTAAATCCTATGCCCCCACTAATAGTATAAGAGAATCCATATTTCCATATACTTTCCCCAACTTTGAATATTACACTTTATTAAACATAAATTTTTTTGATATGTGATAGGTGGACATGATACCTACTTATATTAATTTTGCATTTCTCAAGTTATTAATTAGTGTTGGATGTTTCCTGTGTTTAGTGGCCACTGTGTTTCCACTTTGGTGAATTTTCTATTTCCTTTGCCAGTTTCTCTCTTGAATTGTTTATCCTGTCTATTTTGATTTGTAGGAATTATTTACATATTGTCTGTACTCATAGTTTGGCTTTTATTTAGGTTATAAATATTTTCTTCCAGTGTCTTTATTTAGCTTTATTTACTTATGATGTCTTAATTTCTATCTGACATTTTAATGTTGTCAAATTTATTATTTTCTTATGTATTTCTGATTTCATAAGTTCTTCTTAATTTCCAAGTTCATAAAGACCATAAATACATTTTCATCAAATCATTTTATAATTTCCTTCCTTCCTTCCCTCCTTCCTTCCTTCCTTCCTTCCTTCCTTCCTTCCTTCCTTTCTTTTTTGTTTAGACAGAGTTTCAGGCTGTCACCCTGGGTAGAGAGCCATGGCATCACAGCTCACAGCAGCCTTAAAATCTTGGGCTTAAGCTATTCTCTTGCCTCAGTCTCCCAAGTAGCTGGGACTACAGGTGCAAGCCACAACACCTGGCTATTTGTTATTGTTGTTGTTGTTGCATTGTTGTTTTAACTGACCAGGGCTGGGTTTGAACCTGCCAATTTTGGTGTATGTGGTTGGTGCCCTATCCACTGAGCTATGGGAAATGCCCCATTTTATAATTCTTTAGGTCTTTAATCCATTCGAGACTTATTTTTAAGAATGATCCAAAATAGAAGTCTTTATTTTTTACCCCCTAAGTATAGCCCGACGTGAATTTTTTTACCCCCTAAAGAACTTTCCTGACTTAATTTCTTAAATCGGCCATGCTTCTCCTGCTGATTTGAACTGAATCCACTAGCTACAGCATAGAGAAATCTTTATGGTTGCTCACAGCACAGCATGCTGGCTGCAGGCCTTTTTCCTAGTCTAACGCTCAAGTTCAAGAGCTGTGATGCCATGGCACTCTACCCAGGGGGATAGCTTGAGGCTCTGTCTCAAAAAAAAAAAAAAAAGAATCAAGCCTAGAAAGACTTCCCTCATTCTCTTAGGCACAGTCCTGCTTACCACCCATCAATGACTTCCATTTAGAATAAAACCCAAACTTCTTACCTGGCCCCCAGGCTATACTGGGGCTGCCTCCTCTTGGACCTTATCTCCCACAGTGTCCCCTTAGCTCACTCATGTCCGGCCTCTCTAGGCTCAGGCATGTTGCTCTACACGAGTGGTTCTCAGCCTGTGGGTCGCAACCTATGAAAATATATCCTGCATATCAGATACTTACATTACGATTCATAACAGTAGCAAAATTACAGTTATGAAGTAGTAATGAAAATAATTTTATGGTTGGGGGTCACCACCCCAATATGTTCTAACATGAAGAACTGTATAAAGGGTCACAGCATTAGGAAGGTTGAGAACCACTGCTGTACACCCAAGTGTACAGCCCCTGCTGACCACTCTGCCTGGACTGCTTGCCCCCTAGTGTGGCTTACTTCTTCCTGTCCTTCACATCTCAGTTCAAATGTCCCCCTTAATTCATGTATAAAGTGGCTGTCATGGGGAGACCTGGAGGCTCACTGCTTACGAGATTTCCAATAAAAATGGGGTGCAGTTCACTAATTAGTCTACATTGTGGGGAAGCAGACTTATTTGTCAGGTTCTGTATGTAGCAACGAAACCCAAACCAACCTCCTTCAGCTCTCAGGTGCACTGTACTTGTATCCCTCTCTTCACTCACCTCCATCCTCTGGGGCCTGATTCTGAAGGTGCTTGTCTAGTAAGGGATATTACTCATTTATTTATTGGTGTAATCTGTCTGTCTGTTTATTTATTCACCATCTGTTTATTCATTTAATCAATTCATAAGTCTTTATGTGTGTCCAATATGTGCCTGGCAGTGTGCTAGGTGTTGGAAAGCCAGTGTAAGCTCTTCTGGAGCTGATGGTCCCATGCCAGGGCCAAAGGTACCCAGGGCAATGGAAATCTACTAGAGATTTGTGCTACTCAAGCAAGACTGGGCCTAAAGTGAGGCAAATGAAGTTTCAGGATGCAAATGGAAGGAGGTCTCCACTCTCAAGTTCTTGGCCCTGGGATGCCAACTGCAGCGCTTCCTCTATACCTACTTGGAAATAAAGGTCAGCTGTGGTTTGAGCACATTCGTGCAACTTACAGAGAGTAGAGAGGCTCCAGTATCTGTGGAGGCCTCTGTTAGGTCCACTTGACTCAGGTATTTTTGATGCATGACATCTGAAGGAAGTGTACCTTGAGATGGAGACTTAAAAAAAGCAAAAGGACTTTGAGAAGAAACAAAATAATACTACTAGTAAACCTTATACTAGCTTACTTGATTGATTTGTGCCATGTTGAATGCCTCAGGCAGGAGCGATCTTCCAGGACTGCCAACTCACCCTCACTGGGGAGGTAGGTGGCTAGGGGCAGTTTCAGGAGGTGAGCTGCATGACAGAGCATGGATTTAGAGGGGTTTACATTCTCACTCTGCTGTTTATTAGTAGATAATTGGGAAAAAGTGGCTTAATCTCTTTGAGACGTTTATATTAATACCTACTTGATTCGTTATAAATGAACTGAGATAACATCACAAGGAGATTGCCTACTCATAAAATGGCAGGTATTTTAATCTATCATAGGAAATATGTGGTGGTTACTAAGATAGTAGCAAAGACTGTTTGACTGTCATTGTCACATCTTTAGAATGATGTGGTCCAATGGCCATGTTGCCCCAAGGCCACCCTGTTTGGCCTGTGGTCAGTACTGGCTATAATTGTCCTTTACATCTCTTTGGACTTTAGGAAGGATCTATTTACTCTAGATCTATATTTTTACCCTAGAAAAAATTAGTGATTAGAAAAATTTCACTTTCTTTCTGCTCTTTAAAAATGAATTATATTTTAATTAATTTAGTTACTTATTCATTTATTTTTGAGACAGAGTCTCATTCTGTTACCCTGGGTAGAGTGCCATGGCATCATCTTAGCTCACAGCAACCTCAAACTCTTGGGCCCAAGCAATCCTTTTGCATCAGCCTTCCCAGTAGCTGGGACTGCAGGTGCCAGCCATCATGCCTGATTAATGTTTCTATGTTTACTAGAGACAAGGTCTTACTCTTGCTCAGCTGGTCTCACACTCCTGAGATCAAGCAATCCACCCACTTTGGCCTTCCAGAGTGCTAGGATTGCAGGTGTGAACCACCTTGCTGGGCCTAAAAATGAATTATATTAATATGCAATACAGTTTGTTTTGCCTTCAACAAATGGGGTCATGGGAGACAAAGCTACTAAGGGTGATATTTTTGTGTGTAAAGTGTTCACAGTGAACTACCACCTGTAATTGGCTTTTATCCTTATCTCCCAAGAACTAGGGGTCCTCAAGGTCTCCATATGCAAATGGTTACGCTAAATCAGAGATGCCATTTGCCACAAACTTCCTGTGACACATAGTATCTAACAAGTAAATATTGATATCCCCCAAGTTGGAGTCCAAGCTACCAGCAACTATGTGTCTTATCACAATAAAAACAAACAGCATATACCATTTCTGAAATTATTCCTGGATCCTGAAATTAAGGCTTAGATTACAGCTTCATAAAAATACACTTAAAGTTGAATAAACATTTTATCCCTTCTTCTACCATTACCCAAGGGTTAAGCTTTGCATCATCAGAATTCTTTCTCTTCTTGGTCTTCCTTTGTGTATGCCGTACTGAAGTTCCTTCCTTACCACCTCTACAAACACCACACTGGTATCCACCATGATCCTCTTATCTGAGCAACACTTTCCTGAATTTTTCTCTCTCTTTTTTTATTTACGTCTCTTCCACCTTCTCATTAGAATATTCTTCTTAAGTACAGATTTCACTGGATCACTCAAACTTTCCAATATCTTCCACAGTGAGGTTCCACCAATATTTTATGGGAAGGAATTGCTTTCTCCTCAAACCTTTAAATAGTATGCCAATGTGGGGTGGTCAGGGGCTGATCCCATCTCGGTTTTGTTTTTGCGTATTCTGTTGTCCCACATAAACATATATACAAAAAATATTGGTGGGGTCAGTCCCTGACTCCCCCAGTGGGATGTGACTTGAGAATTTATGTGTGGGGAGGGCACGAATATATAAGAAAGAGACGACCCCTGCAGGAACTTGCATACCTTTACAGATGGAGAAGCTTTCCACATATACAATTTCATTCCATTTGTTTCATTGTGAAATATTTTCAACGTGCAAAAAATAAAGCAATATAATCAACTTCCTTGTATTTATTATCCAGCTTGAGGAGGACAGCATTGCCGGTGCCATGGATGCTCCCTCTACACCCAACCACTCACCCTTTGCACCGCTATTCTGAACAGGCCTGTCTATGGTTAAAATAAGGATCGCAAGTCTTTTCTGCATAGGACAGATAGTGACTATTTTAGGCTTTGCACACAGTGTGACTACGTTACCACTACGGGACTCTGCTCTGCCGTTGTAGCTCAGAAAGCATCCATAGTCGATAAGTGAAACAGAAGGGCAAGTGTGGTCCTTGGCAGGTTGGATTTGGCCTGGTAGTCAGTTTGCTGACCCTGCAATAGAGCATCAGGGATCACATGTGACATTGCTTTGCCTGTCTTTAAACATACATGAATTATACCAAACTCTAGGTATTATTCTGCAGCCTGATTCTACATATGCTGCTCAACGGCATGTTTTCCAATCTATCACTTTGGGTACATTTAGGCCCCATTCGCTTTATAGTTATTTTACAGTTTTATAGTTCAGATTATAATCATTTTAATTGTGAATATACTAATTATCATGTCCATTCTCTTTTGATGGACATTTATGCTGTTTTTAATGTGTTATTATTGGAAACTGTATTTTTTTGTATATAACACCTTATATATAAGTGTCTCACACTTCATTTTTTAATCTCTATAGCAGCCCTGTTATTAGATCTTAAACCCTCACTCAGTGGAGGCTTAGAGGTAGCTTAGGGAGGGATGTTGAGTGAGTAGTGCCAGGTCATGGGTGAAAGTATGGAAAGGCAAGGTTGGTACTCCACTTTCATCTTCTCATGGCTCCTCCCCTGTGATTTCCCCTCCCCTCCCCTCCCCTCCCCTCCCCTTCCCTTCCTTCTTTCATCTCACTCTGTCACCCTTGGTAGAGTGCTATGGCATCTCAGCTCACAGCAACCTCCAGTTTGGGGGCCTAGGCGATTCTCCTGTTTTAGCCTCCCAAGATGCTGGGACTACAGGCACCTGCTGCAATGCCCGGCCATTTTCTTGTTGCAGTTTGGCAGTAGCCAGGTTTGAACCCACCACCCTCTCTATGGTTTATCTTACAAGTGTACAAGTGAATCTTTCTAAAAGTAGAATATAAATGACTTAACACAATAACTAAGAAAATGACATTCAGTCTTACAATTTGAGGAATTTCTGCCTATTTCTTGTTAGCTGACAATTTTATGAGTGATAGCTTTTGAATTTTAATCAATCTTTCTCTGATTTAGTGAAATGGTCCTATGATTTTGGGTTTTTAGTGTATTGTCTGGTGAATTATACTGACTTATTTTTCAATGTTAAACCAACTTTGCATTCCTATAGTAAGTGGATTGGTTTGTTTTGTCAATTTTGGTAAATTCTCAGCCATATCTTTTCAAACATTGCTTTTTCTTTATATTCTATGTCCTATTCTTAGACTTTAGTTACTTGTGTTTTAGGTAGGGTTAATAAGTGTCATGTAATTCTTTCTTTCTTCTATATTTTCTAATGTCCAAAGCACTTTGAGCTGCATACTTTCTGCTAACTTGTATTTTGAATCATGAAACTTATCTGTATTTTAAGTTCTGAAATGTTCCTTTTATTATTTTTTTTTCATTTTTTAATACTTTTAAAATCTATATTTATATTTGTATTTTTTTTATTGAATGTTAACTGTGTACATTAATGCACTTCTGGGGTACAGTGTGGGGGTTTTCACATGCATTCTGAAATACTTCCATCGCACTGGTCAACACAGCCTTCATGTTATTTTCTCAGTTATTGCTTTAAAACGTTCACATTCTACTCTTAGAAAGATTCACCTTGTCCTTTAAATTTTTGCAGCCATTTTTCTCCCTTCTGAATTTATTATTTCTATCTTATATTTTTCTTATGTCTACATTTTTTGCTTTCTGTACTGTGAGATTGTGGCCTGATTTGAGGAGTGATCCCGTGCCCCCAGCAGCTCACATGGTATCTGATATATGGTGAGCCCTTCTTAAATGTCTATGGAGTCCTCATACAGGATGGGGAAATGGATAGTCATTTAGAAAAGGAAAAATAATCGTGTGAAATCAAGTGTTCCTACCCTTTTCTTCTTGGGATTACATAATCATTGTTGCAATAAACCTTTCCCTCACCAAACATGCTTTTACCTAAAAATATAAAGCAGTATCGGAAAAATGGATTTATTATTTTCTTCACAATCACTAAACACATGTAAATAAATGCAAACCCTACCTTGAATTGTTAATACTTCAATTGGAACAACTCATTTAAACTGCCCAAGCTATTGTGTCAAAAGCCATGTGCCCACTTCAAGCAAATTTCCAGAATGCAAATGCTTCAAATGAATAAATACAGCACCTCATGCTGGGTGTAGTGGCTCATGCCTGTAATCCTAGCACTCTGGGAGGCCAAGGTGGGTGGATGGCTTGAGCTGAGACGTTCTAGACCAGCTGGGCATGAGTGAGATGCTGTCTCTCAAAGAGATAGAATAAAACTAGTCCTCGTCCAGTGTGGAGGCAAGGACCTGTAGTCCCAGCTATTTGGGAGGCTAAGGCAAGAGGATCTCTTGAGCCCAAGACTTTGAGGTTGCTGTGAGCTAGGACACAAGGGCACCCTGCCCAGACCAATATAGTGAGACTTTGTCTTAAAAAGGAAAAAACCAACAAAAAAACCCACTCCATTCTTCCTTCCTTCTTTTTCTTCTCCACAGAGTTCTCCTTTCTTTTTCTTTTTCTTTCAGCTTAAATATGATGATTTTCTTAAAGCTAACCTTGTAACTTTTACTTTAAAACCATCCGTCTTTCATCATTGTGGCTCTTCTGGTCCCTATGTGTAGATCCCAGGTGCTCCAGGCCGTTTGATATAACTGTTCACACACGGCTCCTTCAGTTAGACTGGCTGGGTTCAAATCTCCCTCCTGCAGGAGTCCTCAGCCTGTGACCTCCATCCATCCACTGATTTGTTAATCTCTCTCTGCTGCCCTGCCTCCGCTCTCACGCAGATGGCAATAATTGGGTCATGGTTAAACAAGTGAGTTAATGTCAGCAAGGCACTTAGCACAGTGTGTAATAAGTATTAACTAGTGTGTGATAAGTATTAATTATATAAACTCACGTTTATTGTTAAACGTAGAACTGAACTAGTCCTCTATGGCTGTTTGAACCCTAGTGCCACGTGGCTATTTCTTGGTCGAATGAGATCCGCGCTGATCTCTAGACTGTCTTTCCCAGTCACTCCTGAACAGAGCCACTGCTTCTCCATCTTGCGTCTGGGCTCGGTTTTGTTTTGTTTTGTTTTTTATTCTCCAGTGTACCATTATCCCCTTGTTCATATGGAGACTTGGTTAGTCTCTGGCGGGGCTCCCTTCATTGTCTTCGATTGAGAGTAGTAATGGCTAATATCCCATAATACATGTTGGTAGAGGCTGCAAGGAAATTTTCCCCTCTAAATGGTACTGTGCTCTTGGTTAGAGGCATATTGAAACTTTTTACCTTTCCCTGTTGCATTTGGGGAGAAGAGGCAGGGCCTTGTGGAGGAGCAGTTTGATTTGAAAGAGCAAATTCTAACAACAGCAGAGAGACTGGGGGAAGAGCTGTTAGGCAGCCTTCCAAACATACCATACTGTTGATTCTAACAGCAAAGGGGCTCTCCTTCTAATCACCCACTTTATATTTCTGGGCCCTCTCGACAAAGGCAGTAGAGATGAAGGCTGCTATTACTGATGCAGCTTGCGTGCTGGAGCTAGCCAACTTGTAAACTCCCGAGGTTAAAAGTAAATTAGGAAAGCTTGTATGTGATTTGTGTTTCTTGGGAAGCACTCCACTTCTGTCAAGAGGTAAAAATAATAAAGTTAATGCATACTCTTTCTTTTGATTCCAGTCAAGAGGGAAACCGAACTAGGTGGGAAGCTCTTTAAACCTTTGACCTGGTGCAGGGCTTGGCCCACAGCGGGTACTGAACAAATGTTAGTTGACGAGATGCTCCCATTAGCTGTGTGGATTGTCCAATGCAGAACAATTTTCACTTTTTAATTTATTAATACTTCCCAAGTTGTCACTGTTGCAGTGTGCATTCTAGGCACAGTTTAATCAATTTTTAAAAGATAAATGATCATTTGCTTTTTCCAGGACACAGTTCCTTTTCTTATGTAATATTAAAAAAAAGCAATAGCGCTTTTTGTTGGAATATCACATTGAGATTTCATATCTTATTCATATTTATCACTAACATTCATTCTTATTTATTACTCCTCAGTCCCTTTCAGCCTGTTTTTCATTCTCAATGAATATTTGTGCTTTGGAATAATTTTTCCTAAGATGTGTGTATTTTTGTGTATATTCAGTTTGCTTTTTTTTTTTTTAAGTTCAATCTCCTTTTTGTATATATATTTAAAGCCTCAGGGCTTTCTTTTCCATTTCCAAGTTTTTATCATGTGCAATGTTTTCCTGTTCAGTATCATCAGCATTACTGGCTAATTTCTTCCTATTCCCAGATCGTGTAACTGGGAGCACAATTGTAGGCTCTCAGGAAGCACTTGGCAAATACTAATTAATTTATCAAGTGATAAGTTGAAGGTGTTACTAGGTTACTTCTACAGTGAAAACAATGCAGATTTTCAGAAGGTAGCACTCCAAGGATGGGTCCCATCTGCTTCGTTTATTAAAATTCATAGTATTATGCATTCTGAGTTTTTTTCCCCAAAGCTATGGCACCTGCTTCTAATTTCTGGGATTAGGAAGGATGAAGAATGAGTGACCCCAGGAGGAAAGACAGGAGGTTAGGGATGAGTTCAGGTGTGCTTACAGGGAGATGAGGGGCAGGCCTGGGGTCAAGACTAGGGTCAATGCTTCCAAACTGAAAAACTATTCAAACAAAACCTGCTTATTCATACTGGCCTCAACAGCTTGGCATAGTAGACAAGGGAGGTAGGTTTTGAAGTAAAACTGCCTGGGTCTGTATATCAACCCAGGCACTGTTAGCCATATGATCTTGGACACATCATTTAAACTTGTTTTATTGGTCTCTTTTCTCTTCCTCTTTGTCCCCCTTCTCTTCCCTTCTCTTTTTCTTCTTTTTAGGAGGAGTTATTAGGAACTAGTTCATTCACAAGAAGTCTCTATCTGCTGGTGTATATATTTTTAACATTGAGCTATTTCAACCATAACGAAAAGTACAGACTGATATGATAAAATCTGCACACATACCACCTACTTTGTTTAATTTTAATACTTTGTATTTTTTCTTCATATACTAAAAAAATAAGGTATGTTCAGTTTTAGTTTGCTATGCAGGGATCCTACTTCCTCCTTCCTTCCCAAACTTTGCATTTATCACTTCTGCATCCATGAATCTATACATAGTGGAAATATGTGGTGGTGTTTTGGAAGTTTTAATCTTAATATGAGATCATACCATACACATTCTGCTCAAACCTGATTCTTGCTTATCATTATTTCTGAAATCTGTTGTTACACATGTAGTTGCAATTCATTTATTCATGTTACCAGTGGCCTACTCTCTTGTTGAACCTTAATTTCTCACTGCAGGCTCCTGGTACCATATGTTTGCTGCTTGTAGTTTTGTTTGTAATCATTACGAATTTGGGCTATAATAAATATTTATGGCTATCAATCCATGTAGACGTGTGTAACAGTTTTGCTAGGTCTTATACCTAGGGGTAGTGTTGCTAGGTTGAAGGCATGCGTATTTTTAACTTTACTAGATTTTGCCCAATGTCTTTCCCAAGTATATCTCCCCAGTTTATACTTCTGCTACCAATTATGTAAGAAAGCCTTCATTATTCTACAATAGTTGGTAATAGCCAGAATTTTAAGGATTTTGCAAAACTGATAGCTGCTAAGTGAGTTACCATTACCATTTCAACTTTTATTTCCCTAAATATTAGTAGGGCTGAGAATTTCGTCTATTCATTTGTTGTCTTTGGCTTGAATGTCTGTATCTGTTGGTATAAACAGCGTGCTGCTGGCTATTTTGTAATGTAAGCTGTCCATTTGTTTTTTAACTAGCGCAACTCACATATATTTATTGTGATTAATAAGGTCATTTGTTTTATTTCTTCCATCTTATTTTTGTGCTTTTTCTTGATTCTACTTTTTCTATGTGTTTTCTCTCTTTTTACTGCCTTCTGTTGATTGTTATTTTTATTCATTTCCCCTCTTTTACTGTTTGAAATCCACGCCTTCTGCTTTCATCTTTCAAAGGTCAGCCTTACCATTTTAACATGCATATTTGGCTTTACAAAGTCTTGACTGTGTTCTTCTAAAGTCTTCTCATGTTCTTTTCCTGAACAATACAAAAAGCTTAGCATCTATTTGTCTCCTCTTTTTGCATTTAATTGTTCCATATGTAAGATTTGCCTGAATTTATAGCTATTTGTTATCATAGTGGTAGATTTTTACAGTTAATGGTTCTCTAGATGATTCACTTTTTAAATAATTTTATTGGGTCATCGTTCTTTCATGTATTTCAGTCCTTTTGGGTTATGGATCCTTCCTCCTCAGATACATCCTCTACTAGACTTTCAGCAAGTGTCTCTTAGTGGGAAGCTCTCGGACTGACTTTGTTTTCTTGAAATGGTCTTTATTCCATTGACTTGTGAATGATGGTTTAGACTGGTAAAGAATTCAAGCTTGACCTTTCTTTATTGACTTTCAGTACATCAAAGATATTACTCTTTTTTCTTCTTGTTTCTATCATTGTGTTGAGAAATCTGTTGCTAGTTTAAATATTGCTCCTTTGGAGATGGGCTGGATTTTGATTCTGAATACTTTTTTTTTGACTCTGAATACTTTTAAGGTCTTCATTTTCATGTTTTAAAAATTACAGTGGATTTCCAGGTGTGAATTTATTTTTACTTATTTTGCCCATAAATAATTGTACATCCTAGATTATAGCTTTCTTTCATACTTAGAAATTCTCTGCTGTTACTTTTTCAGCTAGTAACAACTACTTCTTCTATTTCTCTCTGTTGTTGTTTTCTGGAACTCTATTGACATATGTTGGACCTATGCAGTCTGCTTTACTTTCATTTTGTATTATTATAGCTACATGTATAAAATGTATTTATAGGGTACACGTGATGTTTTGATATAGGCACATAATGTATAATAATCAAACCAGAGTAATTAGGATATTCAACGCCTTAAGAATTTATCATTTCTTCTTGTCAGGAACATTCCAATTCCATTCTTTTGATTATGTAAAAATATATGGCACCTTATTGTTGACTATACTTACCCTGTCGTACTATCAAATATCAGATCTTGTTCATTCTGTCTAATTACATTTTTGTACCCGTTTACCATTTCCACTTTATTCCCTCTCCCTACTACTCTTCCCAGCCTTTGGTAACCATCATCTCACTCTTTATCTCCACTAGGTCAGTTATTTTAATTTTTAGCTCCTACACATGCGTAAGAACACGTGAAATTTGTATTTCTGAGTTTGGCTTATTTCACTTACCATAATGTTCTACACTTCCATCCATGTTCTTGCAAACAATAGGATTTCATTTATGATGCTTTGATGTTTTTCATCTTTTAGTTCTCTAAACTCAATTCTGGGTAATTCACTCAAATACTTTTGTGTCTATTAATTAATTGTGTTTTCATTTATACCTAGTCTGTTTAACCTATTCACTGAATTTACTTTTTTATTAACCATTTTAAGGCACACAAAAGATACAGAGAATACTGTAGTGAATGCTTGGGAACTTACCCTTGTGCTTCAGAACTAAAAACTTTATATTTTTTATTGATTTCATGTCATTTAACTCACTTAATTTTTATTTTCAGATTCTTCTGTTATTCATTTGTAGTGTATTTTCCTTTTTATAATTTTCTATTTCTTCTATAATCATTCATTTGAGGTATTTACTTTGCCATTTCCCTGAGAGTGCTACCCCTGAAAGGTTTTAGGAATCTAATCCTGCTCTTTGTTTCATATGCTGACGTTTGTTCACTGAGGAGATGCTCCTATGTGTTTTTCAGTTCTGGATTATGAGCTAATTTAGCAATATCTTTTCTATTTGAATCCTGGGCATCTTGAGTTGAAGGCATGATCCTCAGAAAAGGTTTGTTTGTTATAGGTACTCAGCAGCATTAGCAGGCCAGAAACCATTTTATGGTTCCTAGAGACTGATAATGGTAAACTAGCATTCTGTACAGAGAGTGCTCTGTATTCACAGAGACATGTCCTGGTTATGAGTTCTTAGGGAAAACTTTAATTTATTTCTGCCAGTGCCCAGACCATGACAAAGAAAAAAAAAAACTTTTATGTTACCTTCTTGTGTCAGTAGATAGGTTTTATTCAGTGTACCCTTTCACTGAATTTATAGCCCATTGAGGTTCCTGGTTTTATGTGAGTTGACTTAATTCCAACTCTGTTTCTTAGTTCATCTCCTAGTTCAGTCTGAGGATAAAATCCAAGGGATCTGGATTGCAGAAACCAGGGACCCGCCCCACCACTCCAGCTACTGCACCTTCTGTTCACGACTTACTCCACGTACTTACTCCTGTGCATCCAGGTCCTTCTTTGTGGTAGGTCTCCATAGTTGTCTCTCAACTTTTTATATGCTCAGCTCTTTAACAGATGTTTATATTATTTTAGCCTATATTTATTTCTAAGTGATTTTTGGTGGGGAGGTTTATTTTGTTTCCTGATTTTCCAAACAGAACTCCCACTTAACTCCTTTAAGGTACTCTTTTTTTTTATTTTTAAAATGTTGATAATTATACATACTTCACAGCTTCTTTTAAGAATTGGAAATAATATATGCAAACTATATCTCTGTGTCTGGCAATGTCTAGCACATAGTAGATATTTGACAAAATAGTTGTTACTAATTTTATTTTTCGTTAGCGCATGAATAAAACATGAAAAAATAAGCCATGAAAGAATGTTTTGGATTATTTATTATCATAAAGAAAGCACTTCTGGGAATAGTCTATGGAGAAATCATTTGGATTAGGACCTAAGTTTTGAACAGATTTCATAAAAATTTTGCTGTAGGCCTACTGTGAGTTTATAACTTTATTATATTTTGTATGTTTCATCATATGGGAGAGAGTACCACCGTGAAACTTTGTGCTCCTTTTTTTAAAAAAGTAAATTCTGAAATTTACATTAAATTACATAGCCGATTTTAAGGACACCAAAGGAATGAACTTCATCATCTCTCTATTCTTTCATCTTGTAGCCATCTGGCAGCTGTGTCATCTCCCACCCGTTTGTCCTTCTTTTTGCCAATTCAATAAAAAACATCGAGTATTTATAATGCCTGCTATATACGCATTGTTTAGGACATCATGAGTGGTACAGATGTAGTATAAGCACATGTTTCCATTTTCAGATATCTGAGAGTTAATTTGGAAAAATTAAGTATCCAAAATTATGAACAAGAAGAACAAACATCTATGCAATTACATACCAGCATTAATTATATAAAAAAATAATACCCCAGAAGTTCAGAGAAAAGAAAAACATGAACCTAAGTTTTTCAGTAAAGCATGAGTGAATTTACTCAGGCAGGAAAGGAAGAGATGGATTATGTTATGCAAGCTAAGTGTGAGCAAAGACACAGAGGAAGGGACCATGATGCCAGAGAACAGAGCTCAGAACCTGGTGATAGAATACTGAAATTGGAGTTATGGCTATGTGACATTTTTATATCTTTTATCTGAAAAGGTCATCATCTTTGTCTTGGGGAATATTTGGGGGTAGGACACACCAAATATATTGGGTGATAATCAATTAGGAAAAGAGGGAAAATTCAAATGAGCTTAAGATAAAAAAGAAATGTGTTGCTTTACTTAACTGAAAAGATAAAGGGTCACTGTTCATATGTTTTGATCCAGTGTCTCATAGAGTGTCCCTCGGATCTGGTTGTTCTCTATCCCTCAACTCTTCAGTATCAGGTTCAAGTCTAGTGGAAAGAGACCACCTCTTTCTTTCAGCAGATTCAACCGATTAGAATAGCATCTTGTTAGTCCTCACTGGGTTATATACCCAATGGACTACTCACCACAGGTGCACAATCCACAAACACCCCCCAGGTGCACATTCCAGGGAATGTGATATGCAGTAGGCAAGCCTGAGTCATCTTACTAGAGATGGAGTCAAATCTACTTGAAAAAAATGGATTGAGAGAAAAAAGGGACCAGAAGAGATATTTCCCAGATGAAATATTATATTTGATTACCTGAAAAGGAATAGATGTGTTCTGGCAGCCAATACATCAGAGTCCACCATGGGAAAAGGGAGGGTGTTAAAATGTGTATAGAGACAGATATGATAGCCAGGTAGATCCTTCTCACATCTTGGCAGAAATTTTTGTCTTGAGAGACTTGGTGTTCCTATCTATAATAGTGCCTCCTAGTAGTTTTGATTGGAGAATGGAGAGACCTAATGCGTGGTAAGGTGCTTTGTAAATCATAAAGTACTCTAAAAACATAAGCTGTCTGTATGTTATGTGATAGAAATAAACATAGAGAAAATGAGGGAATATGGAAAATGAAGTGATGTAGATGGACTTTGGACATGTTAGATAAGTGCTTTTGAATGTGGTCCCTGGGAAGTCACTAAAGATTTGTCATGTAAAGGGCAAAATGCTGCGTTTGTGTCACATGACTGGTCTTCCTAAATTTTGACCTGTTCTTTCCAGAATTTCTATGAGTGCTGTCCTCTATTTCCTCTGAATAGAATTTTTCCCCATGAGAATTGACTCTAAGTAAATGTTAGGGGTGTAGACAGTCTTTAGTAATTTCCCTGATTTCTCATAGCTTCTTGGAATGAGTGAAGGACAGGAAGAGAATGACCACAGGTTTCCAAATTCCTTTAGTTTCTTCTACTTCTTGTTGAAGTTGAAAATGGTCATGATGTCTCCTATGCTGTTTTATAAAAAGAGGCTTTTGGTGCTTCTTTTCTGCTTCCTTCCCAACCCTGTCTCCTTTATAGTCTCTGGATTACAAAGTATTGCTATATATTCAGGGGGCTGAAACTGAATTATCCGGTTGGCAGCCCTTAATAAGAGCAGGAAATCAGGTCATTCCCTTGGACAGTTTTCACAGGAAACAGGCCTGTGAGCCAGTTACTTTAGACCCTGAACTCAGATAAATTGGATATTTTTTTATGACTTCAAACAGAAGACAAAAGTTGGGATGGGTCCATTGAAACAATATCTTTTCTCTTTAGGCTGGTAATATTTTGTATGATTATCCAGCTCTGCCTCTGACCCTTGTGATACTTTCTCTCAACCTACAGTGATGGTGCTTTCATTTTGTAGCTTGTTTCCTCTGCTCTTTTTATCCATCCCTCCTCTCTCGTCCAAACTAGCTTTTTATGAAAGTGAGAAGGGAAAGAGTTCCACCCTCTCCACTCAGAGTTAGTAGAAGGTAAAGGGCTGGCTCTGGTTAGTGAGTAGGTTTGAATTGCAGGATGAGTTTGCAGGCTGCTTCTAGGTCCATGGCTTGGATGACAGAAACAATACAACAAAACAATTTAATTCTTTACAATTAAAAGAAATATGAAGTTTTAAATTGAAAACATTGTTTTAAATTTTATTTTATATGGCTAAATACTTGGTCACATTGGTGACATAAAATATTGCTGGTGTCCGCTAACTCCTAAAATGCCAATAATTGTGGGCTCCATGAACACTGAGTGTGGATGGCCCTTTGCTCATGCCTGATATAGGAAAATGGAATCTTAAGAAAGAAAACTGACTGATGGGTCTTAATATTGAGGTAAAGATCAAAATGCAATCGGGGTAGCTTGAGTGCTGAGCGGTGGCTTAAGTCACATAGATTGACAAATCTTAGACACGTAGATAGTATCTTGTCATTGGGCTCTCTCCCATGAAGAGAATAAGGAGCCTAGGGACTCTTGCCCATCAGCCAGTTGGACCACAGACGAGGAAGCTGTTCAGTAGTCCCTCATCTGAGGTTTCACTTTCCCAGGTTTTCTTTTTCTGTGGTTTCAGTTACCCATAGTATAACTTTTATTATAGTATATTGTTGTAATCATCCTTTTTTATTATTAGTTATTGCGTTTAATCTTTTACTATGCCTTATTTATCAATTAAATTTTATCATAAGTCTATATGTATAAAAAATATGGGATTTAGTACCATTCATGACTTCAGGCATTCACTAGGTGAAATTCACCTTGAAAGGTGTCCTCCCTGGATAAGGGAGGCTACTGTACTCTCTGAGTTCAAATCTTAACTCTGCCTCTTATTCACTGGGTGACATTAGTTCATTATCAGTGAGTTGAGTTAGTTAACTGCTACCTTGGTTTCCTTGCTTGCAAAATGAGGATAATAGTAGTTTTTATCTTACAGAGTTTAAGGATTAAATGAATGTATACATGTAAAGTGCTTAGAAGTTAGCACATAGGAAGAGCTCAGGTGTTAGCTTGGTATTAATTGGCATTACTTATGATTATTATTGGCTCAGGGTCAGAAGATACTCTGTGACTTCAAATATGAAATACATTTTCCTTCCAAGTCTTCAGTTACATTAGGCTAAGTCTTTTCTCCTCCTTTCCTTGCTAGAACCTCTTATAACTGACGTGCATCAATTTAGCATGTAAATATGAAGACACACATATTTACACCTGCAAACATGCATGTGTGCATTAATTTAGGGAGGAAAATTATTTTTTTGAGATTATTCCCCCCCAATATTTTACTGTGATAAAATATATATACCATAACATTTACCATTCTTAAGCATGTGAGTCAGTGGTATGCAATGCATTCATACTGCTGTGCAACCCACTATCCATATCCAGAACTCTTTTCATCTTGTTAAGCTGAAACTCCATACCCGTTCATTGCTAATTCTCCCTTCCTCCTATCTCTCAGCCCCTGGAAACTACCACCCTACTTTCTGTCTATATAGTTTTGACTACTCTAGGCACCCATGAAACTAGACACGTACAATATTTATGATTTTGTGACCAGCTTACTTCTCTTAACAAAATGTTCTCAAAGTTCATTCATGTTGTAATGTATATAAAAATTTCTTTCCTTTTCAAGGATGAATAATATTCCATCACATTAGAGGGCGATTTTAATTTCAAGAAGCAGAGACTAGCCTAAGCAAAGCAAAATTTGAGCTTAATCATAACAGACATTCAAGGATGGGCAACAGAGGCTATGAGAACACTGAATCTAGACTATTATAGCACACTGTGGGGGCTGCCTCCATTGTCTCTCATGTAACTGGAATTCTTATGTCTCATGGTTTCAATCCTCCATAAGAAAGGTTAAAATATCTATTTGCTTTTGGTCACTCTGGGTTGTTTCCTCTTGAGTCTGGCAGCTCCTGGTTCCCGTGTCTCGGGAAAGGATAGACTCTAGATATTTAAGTAGGGGAAAGTTCTTTGAAGTAAATTTCAGGTAGCAGGGTAGATTACTGGTCTTATCGGTGTAACTGGTACTAGTCAGCCAAACTTTGTGTCAGGTACCTACTGTACAGAGCTGTTAAGTGAGTACCTATAAAATTCTCATAGTAACAGCTCAGGGCACTCACTTTCTTTGTGCATTAGGCAAATCACTTCCTTCCTTCGAATCTCAGTGTTTCATTATCTTTAAATGAGGGTCTTAGACTAGATCCTTTCTGGTTCTGCCACAGAGTGAGTTCTCACCTAAAAGCCAATGGATGTGCTAAGTGATCGGGGATTTCTGTTTCCTTCCCATCTTATTCAACTTCCCAGAGTAGGTTCCATTGCTGGGCTGCTCATTAAGTCTTTTCTTTTTTTTCTTCCCTTCACTGGTGTGAATAATTAATTGCCGCTATCATTAAGACTCCTAGCAACCAAGTTCTGTCCCACATCTCCTGTGGCGCAGCATGTACTTCCTGGGCAGATGAAGAAATAACAGTGTGTGAGAAATCTGTTAGCAATTAGCATAGCCAACTGGACTTTCTCGGGAGGATACGTAGCATCTCCCTCCAAGAACAAGGACTCTGCTCCTCCACACCAAAGAGAGCCATCTGATGTGTTCAATATTTAATAAATGGACTGAAACTCTAATGAGGTGAAGACGTTATACATGGACAGTTTTCTCCTGAGGGATTAGTGGGGCAAACCTCCTCCCGAGATCGCATCAATTGTGCCATTCTGAATTAACCAGAGGCCTTGCCTCCTCCAGCAGGGGAGACTTCACAGCTCATTTTTCACCTGCCTGGCATCGCTTGAGAGTTTTGCTCATTCCTCTAGTCTCAGTTCTAGAGTCTGGGTATGAAAGATGCAGCAGGAACCATTAGCCTTTCCCCGTGGTTGTTAACCTCTCTGTGTGAACTTGGTAATTCCCTCTCAGTGGGGAGTTCTCCCTACATGGTAAAATCTCCATGTGGGTCAATGAGCACAGGAAAGTGAGGTTATTAAAAAACCTTCCACTCTAGTGCTGATGTGGGGATGGGAGGAACACAAGGTCACAGATAACTGATGAGGTTTCACAAATTAGAATTTGAAGGTCTGTGGCCATTCAAATGCTGTGGGTCAGCCTTACTGTCCTTGATTACTTGATCTTTTTTCCCACAGGGTTTGCCGTGAGCTCCATGGACATGTGACCTGCCATTTTCCATCTGTGTATAAATTTACCAGAAGGGAGGTAAACATGCTGACTCTGGAACATTAAACTTTGGGGGATGCTGGTTGCTTCCAATCCTTCTTATTCTTGGTTGTTGGTTCTCTACTCTCTGGCCCTAATCAAGACTCTCTTGGGCCCTTGTCTTTTTTTCTTCTGCTTCTTAAGCTGAAACCTGGTTATCAAAGTTTCAGGATATGTTTTACTATTATGATAGTGATAACCAATACAAGAAAACTTACTATTTTATTGAGGGCTATATTAAGCAATCGATTCTCTTGACATCAGGATTAGTAGGTATAAAAAAATTAGCTAAGCAAGTTTGAGGATCACCTTTCTATGACTGACAACTTCTGTCCAAGTCTTGATGATTTTATATGAAATACTTCATGCCAATAATAGGAATGGTAATAAGGAAGGTTTAGGTATGTATGGTGGGAGGTGGAGGCAAGGAGGGTGGTTTATTGGGAAAAAAGGTGGAGGAGGGGGTAGTGGAAAGTAAAAGTTACTTAAAAGCCTGGGAATTACTTAAGATAATAAACCTCTATTATTGAAAGTTTGGGATTGAAAGGGAATAATAAAGTAGCAATCAAAAATGTGCTAAAATGAATTTGATGCAAATGAGATTCAGAGAGTGCCCTGGATGTGTTGGAAGAGGATGTCAGATAATTGGAAAGCGTACATTCTGGCCTATGCATGGCCAATGCCAATCTCTTCAAGAATTCTCTGGGGGTTCTTATGCAAAAACATTTTAAGCTGAACAAGGACTTTTTTTCTTCCTGTCAGTTAGAGAGTTGTGAAATTTTTTATCTATTTTGGTATTTGTTCTATTGGGAAATGGGAAATGGACACGTTCTGGAAAGGAATCAAGAACAAGCCTTGGCAGGCACTTCATACCCACCCTGAGTTCAGCCAAGTCACCTTATTCCAGCAACTGCCCGACAAGAGAGAAGATGTGGTGGTTTATGTACTAGGGTGAAGGGAGAGATGTCTAGCAAAGACCAAACCAAGGGCAGCCAGTTCCCCCACACCCTGACTTTTGCTCTGAGGATGAGAAGATGAGTTCTTCAACACTAAGAGAACCCTGGATATAGAGGCAAAAATGTGCAGCCACTATACTGTCACGAGACCTTCCTGTCCCCAGCTCCTTCCTGATGCTGCCCCATTGATCCTATGGAAGAAGAGCAGCTTATCAGGCTGGCAGGTTCCTAGGCTTCCTGTGACAGCAGGTGGGACCCAAGCCATGCAGCCACACACTGAGTCTTCTCTTTTATTCCCTCCTGCCTTGAAGCTGGTTACTAAGTTGAGTCTGAGCCTTTTCTGGGACATTCTGTCTCTCCCTGTCTCCACACATATGCCGTGAAGATAAAGTCAGTCACGTGTCCAGGTAGAAGATATGTTAGCTTTTTATTTGGGGACAGAGTAGGAGACTTCACTGAGCCCTAGTGCTACATCTCAAGGTCCAGCCCTGATTTTCCAGAGGGCTTTGCACAGTAGTACCAGGCTGGCCGTGACTATGCTTCTCATCTCTCTGCTGCTCTCTGGGCTCCTTTGAACCCTCCCAAGGGCTGGTGGCTACAGGTGCCTAGCAAGGCAGGATTTAACATAGCTCTCTTATTCTTCCTGTGTGCCTGGCAAAAATCACAGTCCTACTCTTATCGCCAAAGGACAGAAATGTTGCCAAATTCCTCTCTCCAAAAGGATTAAGTTGGCCTAACCTGAAACTAGAGAAATTGAAGTATGATTGGGTTTTAGATATGGTAATGTGCTAGGCTAATGTTTATTTGGGCAGAAATAATAAGCCAGGATGGTAAAGCTGTGAGAACAGATTTGTGAGGGAAACGAAAAGGCATCTGAGGCTTGGAGGAAGACTTGTGGTGCTTCCTAGAGTGGTTATGGACAAAGACAAAGAAAAGCCTGGCTTAGAGAGATTTCATGGGGAAAATCCAGGGCAACTGCAGAGTCATGATTTGCAAGGTGCATTTTACTTTAGGAAGAAGAATGTTCTTTTCTGAGGGGTAAAGGACCTGATTCCTAAAAGTAGAGGCTAGAAGAAATAAGGAAGGAAAACTGGAAAAGAAGACCTGTTTGGGGATCTCAATCTTTCATAAACCAAGACCCCATCCCACTAAAAATAAGGTGCTTTAATCTTTAGAGTGAAACTTGTTAATGTGAACAGGGCAGGGGATATTCTATTCAGAGTAGTGGAGCCACTTATTGGGGTGGAAGAGGATGGGGAACCCAGGAACTTGGCATTTTGGGGAGAACAACTTGTGATTTTGGTGATACTTCAGAAAGTAACTCACACTGAACCAGTAAGGGGTGGAGGGGATCTTGAGTGGTTTATGGGTTCAGATCTTAAGCATGCCAATAATTAACAGTAGTTTCATACTCCCTCTGGTCATTAGTTTCTTGCAAGCATATGAGGAGCTGGTCACATGCCTAATAAGGTTTCTTTCACTTTCTGTGTTCCTGTAACTTATGCTTAGGACCTGTTCTAGGCTGTGCTTTGACACAGGAATCATGTATTTACTAAGCACATTATAGTCTCTCTGGTTCTTTTGCTTTTTTGCCCCTCCTCTCCTCTTCCCTTCCCTTTTCTTTTTTCTTCCCTCCCTTCCCCTTCCCTCTCCCTCCCCTTCCTCTTTCTCTCTCTCTTTATTTTTACAGAGTCTCACTTTGTCACCCTAGGTAGAGAGTGCCATGGCATCATAACTCACAGCAACCTCAAACTCTTGGGTGTAAGTGATACTCTTGCCCCAACCTCCCAAGTAGCTGGGACTATAGGTGCCCATCATAGTGCCTGGATAGTTTCTTAAATTTTTCTCTTTTTAGTAGAGACTGGGAATCACTCTTGCTTGGGCTGGTATTGAACTCCTGAGCTCAAGTAATCTACCTGCCTTGGCCTCCCAAAGTGCTAGGATTATAGATGTGAGCCACCATGCTTAGTCAAGCAGTGTTAAATTAAATAAACAGGAAGTCATTGGTCTGAGAAGGTCTGTAATTTGAGCCCCCTACTTAAGGAACTACAACCTAACCTAAAATGTAAACCAACTGAAAATCTAACTGAGGAATATACAAAACAACCAAATCTCAGTCAATCACAAGCACTGAAGCTTCAGCCAATCACGGGCTGCCAACTGATCAGACCATATCAAATAAGGCAAACCCTGAGTGATAACCCTTCAAGCTAGTTCTAAAGTTCTATAAATACTCACTGCCCCCATTGCAAGGTAGAGTTCTCTGAAACTCTTCTGGCTGTGAGTGCTGCCAAAATCATGAATTGTTCTTTGCTCAAATAAACTCTGTTAAATTTAATTTGTCAAAAGTTTTTCTACCAACAAGAACAACTGCTCACACCCCTACCCTGATCCCATGATCCAGACATTTCAGAACTACATACTACCCAGGTTTCTTTTTAAGCTGGTTATGTGTGTTAGATGTGGAAGCCAAAAGGGAAAGAATAGCCATAAGTTTCAGAGGCAGCTGAGGGCAGGTGTGTGGACTTTAATAATGGGCAGGCATAGGGCCTTGACAGTGGTTTCTGGGCATTCTCCTGATAATCACCTTCTTTGGTGCTCCAGGTAGCTGAGATCATTAGTGGTGACTTCCCTGCGATTTTTGTACTTTTAAAGTTTCTAAAAGCCAGCACCAGACTTTCTGACATTTGGATTCCTCAACCTTCATAATAGTTGTGTAAGTCTATGTTAAATTTATTCCTGCTTGAAATGTCTAGGGTAGCTTCTGATTTCCTGAAACAGAACCCATCAGATGTGTACGAACACATATGTGAAGAAAGAATTTTTTTTTATTATTCTTATTTATTTTTTATTAAGTCATAGCTGTGTATATTAATACTATCATGGGGTACATGGATTGTTTCTATATATAATTTAGAATACTTTCATCTAACTGGTAACATAGCCTTTATGTCATATTCTTAGTTGTGTTAAGACATTTATATTCTATATTTAGTAAGAATCACGTGTACCCTTATAGGATAAATCATAGGTGTGATCCCACCATCACCCTCCCTCCACCCAACCTCACTCCTCCCCTCCCCTCCCTTTCCCCTTTCCCCATATTCTTGGGCTAAAATTGGGTTATAGTTTTCCTATGATAGCTATAAATTATTTTCATAATAGGGTTGAGTACATTGGATACTTTCTTTTCCATTCTTGAGATACTTTGCTAAGAAGAATATTTCCCAGCTTCATCCATGTAAACATGAAGGAGGGAAAGTCTCCATCTTTGTTTATGGCTGCATAGTATTTCATGGTATACATATACCACAATTTACTGATCCATTCCTGGGTTGATGGGCACTTGGGCTTCTTCCATGACCTAGCAATTATAAATTGAGCTGCAATGAACATTCTGGTGCAAATATCTTTATTGTAGCATGATTTTTGGTCTTCTGGATATATACCTAGCAGAGGAATTATAGGATCAAATGGCAGGTCTATTTTTAGTTCTCTAAGTGTTCTTCAGATGACTTTCCAAAAGGTATGTATTAATTTGCAATCTCACCAGCAGTGTAGAAGTGTTCCCTTTTCTCCACAACTGTGCCAGCATCTGTGATTTGGGGATTTTCTGATATAGGTTAATCTTACTGGTGTTAGATGATATCTCAAAGTAGTTTTGATCTGCATTTCTCTGATGATTAAGGATGATGAGCATTTTTTCATATATATGTAGGCCATGCGCCTGTCTTTAGAGAAGTTTTTCTTCAAGTCCCTTGCCCACACTGAGATGGGATCACTTGTTCTCTTGCTAATACATTTGAGTTCTCTGTGGATTTTGGTTATTAAACTTTTGTCAGATACATAACCAGCAAATATCTTCTCCCATTCTGAGCGCTGTCTGCTGCTTTACTTACTGTGTTCTTCGCTATGCAGAAGCTTTTTAATTTGATGAAGTCCCAGTAGTGTATTTCTGATGTTGCTTCAATTGCCCAGGGGGTCCTCCTCATAAAATATTCACCCAGGTTGGTTTCTTCAAGAGTTTTCCCTACACTTTCTTCTAATACTTCTATAGTTTCATGTCTTAAGTTTAAATCTTTAATCCAGTGAGAGTCTATCTTAATTAATGGTGAAAGGTGTGGGTCCAGTTTCACTCATCTATAGGTCGCCA